>JAHWFP010149723.1:0-11527 GCA_023313725.1 Lithobius niger
TCGGAATATCGGAATCGAAAAGACGTAAAAATAAAACTAAAAAAAAAACAAGAGAGAACTGCAAAGAATTTACGACAATTTTCAAACCATATTGGATGGTTTCGGGCCTCCAAGTAACAATCAATGAACTGCCTTTTAAGGGAGAAAGTATTAAAGAGTATATAGAATTGGGGACTCGGTTGTGACGAGTATGTTACAAACTCGTTTTCGACGTGACGTTTTCGGCTTCTATAAAACTTTTAGGATGCCTTATGTCCTCAATCTCTGTTTCTGTTTCATCTGTACCTTCATCTTCACACTCACACACACAACACCCGAAACAATGACAAACTTGTTCCTCGTAGATGTAGAACCAACTACGGGAAAATGTGTTTATCTTCCACTGCTCCCATTGTATGGAACGAATTAGGTACTAAAGTCAGTTTCTGATAAGTTAATCTGTATTAATTTTTTACGTCTCTCAAGAAAATATTTTATGAGCTCCTACAAATTAAACGTGTACTATCTTAGGGTTTTTAAAAAAAAATTTTTGTCTTTTGTTCTTTTTGTGTTGTTGTGTTTACCCTATTGTAAATAATTTTTGTTATTTTGTGCTTCTTGCCTGCTGCATTAAAATAAACTAATTATTATTATTATTATTATTATTATTATGTTGCGGAAAGAAACGCAAGAAAATTGGGGGGGTGGGGGAGGGTCATGGATTTTTTTAGACCCTTTCGAGTGGTCAAATACTTTTTAGACCCGCAAATGGAGGGGGTCACACAAAAACAACTAATTGGGTGAAAAGTCAATGATTTTGGACTTAAAAATTTACATTTTCAGCGGTAATTTTTTTTTAAAACACCATAGCTTCTGGGGCAAGCCTTCCCTGGCAGGTCTAACCTTGGTGGTAAGGCAGTTGAGATCCTAACCCACCTTTCCTAATTTCATCCCACCTTTCCATTGGTCATGCAATTTTTAAAAATTTAATTTTTATCTATATGCAAGCGTTTTAAATTTTATCTTGTATTAGTTTTTATTTTCCCCCTTCGTATTCCCTATCTTTCAAGGTTTTTTTTATAGTTTTTATTTACACACATTTTAAACGCAGCCCCTATTAAGGCTGGCAGTCAGCGATCCTCGGGATCCTTGCCAGACCTGTTGCTCCGGCAACAAAATGATTATTATTATTATTATTATTATTATTATTATTATTATTATTATTATTATTATTATTATTATTATGTTAAAAAATGCCCTTTATTAGTATGTATTACGTAGTTTCGCGGCAATCCTGTACTATCATTAAATTTAAGCGGGGATTGGCACCAAATGACAAGATGCAGAGCATTCTGTAGCCATTTGTCGCTATCTGGTTCTGTCTAGCCCTTACTTTCAACAGGCGATGGCACATACGAATAAATTTATTTTTAAATGACGAACAAGCCACGTGCCTCTTTAATTATTAATGCAAAGTTGGTGCGTCCACGTGCATCAGAAAGCAAGCGGTAAAGTTAAGCGTAACGACATCACGGGCGCTTTTTCCTATATATCGACCGTTTTGAAACGCAGACTTTAAACCCGCTAGATGGGCGCCGTCTAGTGAAAGTGATATCATTAACCTTGACCGCTTGCTCCCTGTTGCACGTGGACGCACCAACTTTACACTCAATTATCTAGGAGACACGCGGCTTGTTTGTTGCGTAAAAAGAAGTTTCTTTGCGCATTCCTTCGCTTGTTGAAATCAAGTGCCAACGTAAAACTAAATAATGGTAGACGGCGCTAGATGCTGCAACCTGTCATTCAGTGAGTAGGCACCTTTAATCCATCAACCAATCATTCTTTCAACATCTCGATG
Source organism: Lithobius niger (assembly GCA_023313725.1). Lineage (NCBI taxonomy): Eukaryota > Metazoa > Arthropoda > Chilopoda > Lithobiomorpha > Lithobiidae > Lithobius > Lithobius niger. Next base: position 1,838 of record JAHWFP010149723.1, read on the forward strand.
ATCCAGTGGCGTAAATACAATGAGCCCATCGATTTTGTGGACCCCTCACATGGCCCCCCCAATTAAAAAAATTTTTTAACCGAAAAAATAACCACTATAGAACGGCTATCAGACGTAAATCCAGACTAAAGCCTGTAATCTCAAATCAGTTTATGGATATGCTTTCTGCGAATTAAACCGACGTACGTTTACATGTGGCGAATTCTTGATTTCAGAAAAAAAAAGACTCCTTTAATTACTTTTTCAGCTATTGCTAAAGTTCCGTAAAAGTTGTGTCTTGTGTGGTACTTAACAACTTAATTGTATATTATTTTTTATGTCGAAGGGGGAGGGGGGGGAGGGCTTCACTAACTCTCGCTTAAGTTTTTAAGAAGTCGGGGCCTCAACTGGACCTCCGGGCCCCTATTTTGAAGTTAGACACTGTCTCCGTCAGTTCGTTTCGTTTTTTTTGTTTTTTTTTTTAATTTTGACGAGCCTTATGTCAGCCGAAGCAATTAATGCTTGTTTGGCTGAACCGACTCAATTTTGAACATTACCAGATTTTTTTAGAGAAGAAGAAATCTGGTAGAGGGAGGTGCCAGCCCGGGGATTCGATCCGGTAAACTCCGATCATCGTTGGGGCCGAAAGATTGTCCAAAATTAGCCAGAATACATCCCATAGCCGCTGAAGGAGCATGGTAGCCTGTCACGCTACCCTGCCGGCGGGGACTTTGCCAAGACCCCCTTTCCAGGGTTCGACCAGATCCGCAATCCTCCAGCAACCAGCCACGATGACCACTACAAACCTTGAAAACCTTGAAAACCTTTGAAACCTGTGTTTGATTTTACGTGGGTTCCAGCAATTCGACAGTTAAGGTCAATTAACAATTTCTTTAAAAACCGAAAATATGCCTGATTTTTATTAGCAAATTTTAGTTGTAAAATCTATGTTGTGGCTCTAGGTCAAGTCACGGATATCGGTTTCTCGCGAATTTATAATAGCTATCTCAGTGTCGGTGTCGTGCCGTGTCGTCGGAAACCTCAGCTATTCCCTCCCCCGCCCCGACCTTCCCACTTCCATTTACCCCTTTTAATCGCTTCCCTTCTACCCCTTACCGGAAGCAAGCTGAGGTATCACGTGACCAGAGCAAACTAATGCGCCCATTGTTAGACGCGAGTCGGTCATAAAGAGTAACAAACGACATGACGTCAGCAGGACGGCCTGCTACCGAATAATTCATTAACTGCCTGGGCAGTAATAACACCGAGCCTCTTTGTTCCCTCGTAATACAGTTTGGACAATTTAGTTGCTCTTCCTTTTCTGCCCGTGATATTTGTTGTCTTCGCAATACGTCAAGCTACAAGGAGAGATAAAAAAGGGGTGCTACTGGCCTAGAAACGTTATCTATACGACTTACTGAATAGTGTTGTAAAAATCTGTTTACCTCCATATTTGAAGGGAAATATAACGCAAGATGCATCAAGTGCAATTTAGTTATAAAGCATCGATGACCCCACCCTATTTATCACTGCGCATGAAGCCAGAGAATACATCTAGATACACGCTAGTTTGTCGCTTGTCAAGGACAACAACATCACCGTCTGTCCTACCCGGGTGACGGTATCCAGTGTAACTTCAGGTGACCAACGACCCTTGTGTCTTTAACACAAAAATTACTGCAAAAAAAAGCTTCGTATTGTTTTTAAGAAAACGGTTTATAAAAGCAATATAGACTTACATATTCCAACCTATATAATAAAAACCTTTCTCAAATATTGACAAAAATATTGTCGGTATCTTACGGGAGCCTGCCCCAAAAATATTAATATTCTGTCATGTCAACGGCTGCAACGATATTCAACTGTTTAGCTGTAAAGCCCTTTCTGCGTTAAAGGGCTCCTAAAGAGTAGGTACTACTTCCCTCTCTTTCTGAATTAAGTTGCTACTAGAGGCTGAGTAATTCTCCGTCCTTTCCTTCCTTTTCTGAGTTAAAATGCTACTAGAGGTTGCTTCTTCCCGCCCTTTCTGAATTAAAGGCTACTTGAGGGTGCTTCTTTCTTCCCATTCTGAATTAAGGGGCTACGTCAGGATGCTTCTTACCTCCCATCCTTCCTTTCTAAGCTATGGGGCTACTTGATGGTGTACTTCCCTCCCTTCTCTCTCTTTTTGAGTTAATGAGCTACTTGAGGGTGCTTCTTCCCTCCTTACCTGAGTTAAGGTGCCAGTTGAGAGTACTTTTTCCCTCCCTTTCTGAGCTAAGTGGCTATTTGAGGATGCTACTTCCCTCCCTTCCTGATTTAAGGGGCTACCTAAGGGTTCTTATCCTCTCCCTCTCCTCCTCTTTCTGAGCCAAGGGGCTTCTTGAGGGTGCTGCTTCCCTCCTTTTTTCCCTTTCTGGGTGAAGGGGCTACTTGAGAGGGCTTCTTCCCTACCTTCATCTCCTTTCTGAGTGAAGGGGATACATAAAGGTGTTTCTTCCCTAAACACCTTCATGTATCCCCTTTACTGCTTCTAGGGTCTGCTTGAAGGTGCTTCTTCCTTTCCCTCCATCCCTTTTGAGTGACGGGACTACTTGAGGTTCTACTTCCCTCCCTTCTACCCTGTTCTGAGTGACGGCGCTGCTTGAGGATGCTTCTTCCCTCCCTTCCTTAGTTAAGAGGCGACGTGAGGGTTCTTATTACCTTGCTTCCCCCTTTCTGACTAAAAGGAAGCAAACAGCGGATCCCGAGGCAAAAAGAGGGTGAGTTAATCCTTCCTCACTAACAGCGCCGTGTATCTGCAGTCGCTGTACGGCTAGCAACAGCCGAGGTTGACAGCGAAGAACATCCAACCGGTTGGATGGTCGTCGCTGTCAAATCCTATTGTTTGGGAGTCAATTAGAAGACACCCCTTTTTGCCCTCAAGGTAGGGTGACCGCTGTCCAACAGCGGTAGACAGCTACGTGTATGTTGGCATTAAAGGGGCTCCTTGAGAGTGCTACTTCCCTCCCCTCCCTTTCTGAGTTAAGGGGATACTTGAGGGTACGTCTTCCCTCCCTTGCATCTTTGAAGGATAGTTGAGTCAGCGTTTTCTTTCAGGATATCCTTCCTGAGCACAGATTTGAGCACTCAAAATCTGAACGAAGTATGGAGTGCAGTGGAGGTTATACTACATCAGCTACGTTAAGTGAGTTTTGGAGTTGAAGTATAAGTCTAAATGACCGTTTTCAGAATAAGAGCCTGAACTCAGACGATTTAAGATTTATGCAGCTGACAAAGTTTTTCCTAGTAGAAAAAAAAATGTTTGAAAGTCTTTGATGTCAGGTTACTATACTACGGAATTAAAACTAACAGCCTAGTTAAGTGTCAATGAAAAAAAAAAACCTTGGCCGACGGTAATGAAAGCAGTTGTTCTTCTTTATCATATCATTTACGCTTCTTAGTGTCATCATGTAAAGTTGTGGTAAAGTAAAGATGTTCGAAAAGAAAATTATGTTAATAAGATGAGACGGTTTGTATCTAACTGGAAACGGAGTGGGAGTCATGAACTTACATTAATGAAGGCAGCGATCTACATTAAAGACTTGCATTGAGATAATACAACATGCACTAATCTGACGTGGAGGGATGACGTAAACTTAGACATTAAACCTAGACACTTAGACACTCGGATCAGTCCTTGATTAGAATTTTTTTAACCTAAATTTTCACGCTCCTGAGTGGCTACGGAAGCCTACCTAGGGTCAGTTTGCTCTCTAGCGACGTAAATTGCCAAAAAATTAAGTATTGCAGAAAAAATCTTGATAAAAATTAAAAAAAAAAGTTAAAGCCAATACGGTGCACAAAGAAACACTTTTGGTGGTCCTATTGTCGGTTTTGAAGTGTCTGGGCATTTCTCTGGCGTGCATTCGTGTACGGAAGCACACCTCTGAGCGAACAGAACGCACCACTGTTACAGAAAGTTTGGCTCCAAACTTGATGTCGCACGTGTGCAGTGATGTTGTGTCAGCCGTTCAGTACCTTCCTAAACTACAATACAGCTCAACAAGCTCGGCAGAGTATTCGATACGTCATGCCTTCACCGCGACCTGACCTGGCTAATGGATTTGACTAGGATTGGCTAATAGATGTGACCAGGCAAGAGCAATGCCAAATTGCGAACCATCTCAGGGAGGTGGTTTGCTGGGATGGAGGTTTAAGCATGCGCGACGTTAACAGTTTTGACGAAACAGATTCATCGCTGACGATGTTGACGTCAATCAAGCCGCATCAACACGGATATTAGCAGGAAATGAGCCAAACTGTCACCAACAGTGGTGCGTTTGGTTCGCTCTGTTTGGTCGTTTAGGAAGGTACCGAGGACGTTAGTGTGCATGGACACAAAGGGGGTGCATACTGCTATGCTAAGGGACCATTCAATATTTATGGACGGGGGGAAGAGGAAAGGGCGGATAAATCAAGGGGGAATCAGAAGAATTTGGTACCACTGGGGGGGGGGGGGAGAAAATTTTGCATTCAAGGTAAGCATTTGAGTATTCTAAATATTGACAGTTTCGTAGAGTAGGACACTAGCAACACACCCGATGATGGATGGCAAACTATAATTACAACTCGTAGTGGGAGAGTTGCTGGGTCTTGGAAAAACAGATGATGTAGACCACGGTCAATATTAGGTAAGAAATGTCTCTTCATTATACCAAAATGTCTTTTTGTTGAAGGAAAGGGGAGGAAATTTTTTTAGAATAGTGGGGGGGGGGGTCAACATTTTTTGTTAAGTCTGCAAGGGGGGGGTCAAGACAAATTTAATGCTCTGGAAATATTTTAGGCCCTCCCCCCTCCATAAATATTAACTGGTCCCTAATAAACTTATACACACCTAGTCAGCCATCGAGCTCATGCTGCCCTTTCGACCACAAGAGGGTTTGTCTGTCGCCCTACTTGTTGCAACCCACAATGTGCAGTCAGTAGCTATTGCAGGCTTCTAACCCGACTTTAAAGTCCCGAAAAGTCACCAAAAAGTATAAAAAAATTATTTTGTGGGTCATGGAGGAAGAGGAAAAAGGCGTCACTGACAGACGTGAATCCCCACAAACATAAGAAAACACTCCAAATTTAAATTTTCAGCCGCAGAATTTCGGTCTTGATCACAAAAGGATGACAATAAAGAAAAATGCGAGCCAGATAGCTCTAGTCAACCACTCAGATCCGCCATCTTGATTCAAGATGGCGGATGGTGACTTTTCGGGGACCTAAGCCGAGTTAGAAACCTGCAGTGCACATCGTGGGTTGCAGCAAGTTATAGGAAGACAGACACATCTTTGTTGTAGAAAGGGCAGCGGCAGCCCAATGGCTGACTCGCCTTATATAGATTTATTAACACAGTAGGATGTACCCCTTTGTGGGCATGCATACTAACATCCTTATTACATTAGCCCTGGTGGCTGGTAAGTAAGCTTCAGAGGTGTGCTCCCGTATAGGAATGCACACCAGAGAAATCCCCAGATACTCCAAAACCGACAAGACCTGACCTTTCTCTGCGAGCCTCCTCTCTGCAATCCGCAGAGGACCTTCAGGTTTCCTCTAGTTGGTTTCCAACCCGACTTAGGTCCTTTTAAAAAACTTAAACTTTTACGACTCGACGTTAGCCTTTTGCTAAAATTTGTTCGTGCTTGAAAACGCTACGTTAGTATTCAGATCCGAAATAACGCAAAAAAAAAGTATTTCTTTGTGCACCGTATATTGGCTTTTAATGTTTTTTTTTTATTACTGAGTTGGTGTTTGTTTACTTTGCAAAAAAAAAATATTATGCAACATTTGTGTAGATTTTTGGGATCAGTCTGTTTCTGTATTCATTAATTTTTTTTTAATGGATGCAAACGGAGAGTTTAAATTACTTACAGTATTTTACCAAAACGAATTTGGCATTAAATCAAAAACCTTTGAAGGAACTAAAGTAATTTCAAGACACGCATGAAGACATGCAACACACAAAAAAAGCAATTTTATGATAATCTTTGGAACTTTAAGTGGAAGGAGGACGGTTATTCCCAAATCCTTTCACGTTCATCAAAGATCAGAACCTCCGGGGGATCGTTTCCTTCTGATCAAAGCGTCAGCTGGCGTCCGCCCACGCGTCCCTTGAGCCAATAAATTGGTCGATGGCGTCCAGTAGCGGTCGATGGCTCCTGTACCTTTCATTGTACGTCAATGAATTGAGGTCCGCACCCTCGATATAACGACTGATTCGCATTAACACTCATTGAACCCCAAACCCCCTATTTAACAACAAATATAGATTAACCTGTCCATTCGTTTAAATCCAGGCTTAAACGAGTGGACTAGACCGCTCAATTTCACCAATAACAAACATTAAGAGATTTAATTTTAGACTTTCTGAGGCAGCAAGCCTCCTATGACTGAGAGCCTTTACGCGCAGATCGTATTCCTCCACCATGTGGGGCCATATCAGGACCAAATCACAATAAATAGTCGGGGAAAGCCCAACTGGCTGCCTTTATATTAAATTCGTGCTAAAATTTCCATAAAGGTCACAAAAAATCTTGGTGTTTAGATTTCAACGGACCTAAAGACATGTTTTGTGTCGAAAGATAAAGCAACCCAATTTGTGCTTTCTCGGTTTTCGTCCTATATTGGAGTATGCCAGCCAAGTCTGGTACCCATAGCTTATCAAGGATGTTAAACTCATCGAATCGGTTCAGAAAGTGTTCACGAAATGCATTCCGGGATTGTATAACGTACCATACATGGAGCGTCTAAGGATTCTCAGATTGGAGTCGTTGGAGATGAGGTACCTAAAGGCTGATCATTATCTTACATGTCTTACATGTCTTACATAATCAGATTGCTGTGGAGCCTCGTAAGTTTTTTACGTTAAGCCACAATATCTTGCCTAGGGGCAATCCATTTAAATTAATGTGTGGCTTGTTTCATACAGAGAATTTTAAGTACTTTTTTGCAAATCGCGTTGTCCCAGTTTGGAACTCTCTCCCATTAGAAGCGGTCTCGGCGGGTTCCTTGCGGGGATTTAAAAAGGCTGTTATACGTGTAAATTATTCCAGATTTATGAAGTGTTTTTTTTTTTAATGCACGTATACTTGGATTACGTTAACCTGCGTATTACTGTCTTACTGTATTTTATTTCCAAAATTTTATTCTAGTCGTTGTAATTTTGAGCCGCGAATAAGTGGAGGTAGCACTCCCTTCGATCTCCGACACAGTTTCTTTGCTGCAAAATTATTATTTATTATTATTATTATTATTATTATTATTATTATTATTATTATTATTATTATTATTATTATTATAAGGAGAGAGGATTATGCATAATCAAACGTAATGCAAATTGCAATTAAAAGAGGATAGTGACACCGATAAGTGTAAGAAAGAATATGTACAGAATATGTAAATGTAAAATTAAATGTAAATGTAAATGAATAGGCTAGAAAAAAAATTACATCAAAATACTTTGGCATAAATACTTAGGTATACAATTCTAATGGACTCCAAATGGAATTTTAAGGCACATATTTTACAAATCACAACGAAAATAAGATAATTAAAGTGTTGTTTGGAACAAATAAAAACATAAAAACAACTGAAATATACAAAAAAAAAATTTTTTTAAATAATTGAATTAAGAAATTATTTTATAATTATAAAAATTTACTATTCTAATAGGTACAAAAACTGCAGTACAAATAATGAAGAAAGAATAAACCAAAGTTCATGCAACCAAGATGGAACGATACGTATGGAACGAAAAATATACACTGGTACATACCAAATATTTTTAATAATTGACCGAAATCCATGTTAGAATATATAAATTTAAAGGAAATAAAAATAAAATTAAAAGAAGAACTATCAAACAAAAACAAACAAAAATAAGAGGTAAACACTAAATCAAACAATATTAATATGAATCAGGAGTAATGTAATGAAAATCTTTGCATGTTTGTATTTTTAGTGTATTATTATTACCATTGCATTATTATTATATTGATATATTATTATTATTATTGTATTGTAAACTCGATAAGAATTGTTGGAAACTAAATCCCACTGCGACCTTGCAGTGCTGGAAACACCGGTTCTCGTCAGATCACCGAAGTTAAGCAGCATTGGCCCCGATTGGTACTTGGGTGGGTGACCTCCTGAGAATCCATTCCGGGTGTTGCAGACATAGGGCCTTAGGGCTTCGTCGGGCAGATGACCGGGTGCGGTTAACGCTCGCTAAAATCCTTTGACCCACTGCGAAGTGTTGAATGGTAATATTTATAATTGTATACAAAAAGGATGTAAGTTGAACTCGGACAAGCTGCCATTAACAGCTTCGAGGATTGCAGTGTAACTGTAACTGCAATAAAGATTATTATTATTATTATTAATTTAATGCTAAAATTCATACAAAAGCTAATGCTGAATAGCATTAATAATTGTCAGAGCGGGGAATTGAACCGGTAATCTTTGGATTCAAAGGACGAACCTCTACTGTTCCTGTAGAATGATTCCCCCGTTCAATTCCCTGTTTGCGCTATGTGACATCTTCTCCGAACAGCAGCAAGCGGAAAGCCACATTTAACTATGAGAGGGACAATGAGAGAGATTGGCAGGATCTATACAGTTGTTGAATAACAATGAAGGTTTATTTAAATTAAATAAATGTTTACTGTATTGGCGAGTGCGGTCCAGACGACCCAAAAGCCTTTGTTTATTCATTGTTTTAATTTTTTGTTGCTGCCTTGCGAATCTAATATATTAGAGTGACTTTATTGGCAGGCCACGAAAATGTTTTCTAATGGAATACCCAATACAAGCTGCCCAGTACAAGCTACTCATGTCAGTAATTACTTAATCGTTGGCTTTTGAGTGCTACATAACCACCCAACTTAACTCTGCTGAAAAGGGCGCAGCTGCAGCGAGTTCCTACAAAAATTATACATTCCTTCAGCATTACCTTCCTCCTCCATAATGTGGGACAATAGAGCTGCAAAACACAAAATAATTGCGATAAATTAATAATTTTAGTGAGTTATTCGTAATTACAAGTGTTGTAATGGCTTGCAGAGTCGGCCATTCTTTGTTACCCTTTTTACCTCGTCCAAAAATGGTAGCACTCCAAGTAAAGTGCGATATCATATTGCCAAAACAAACTGCCTTATCATAACCATTCTTATCGCAAGTTCCTAATGCATTAATAATTAGCTTCAGGATTAAGCAAGTTGAAGAAGTTTCTCAATAAACGGTAATTTAGGGAAATATTACGTATACTTGGAACGATACGAGATGAGGATGTGACGTCACGTTGAGAGTTTTACCCGAAAACATGGTGAAATGAGAAACAGTGGCTATAGCTGTAGTGCGTCGTCGACTTTCAGAGAAACTTGCGAAAACATTATGCATTAACGTTTAAAATGCATTAATAATTAGCTTGTGGAGTATGCAAGTTCAAGAAGTTTCTCAATAATCGGCGAATTGGTGAAATGAGACGTATACCTGGAACGATACGAGATGAGGATGTGACGTCACGTCGAGAGTTTTACCCGAAAACATGATGAAATTAAGTTCAATGAATATAGCTGTAGTCCATCGATGACTTTCAGAGAAATTTGCGAAAACTATGCATTAACGTTTAAAATGCATTAATAATTATCTTAAGGACTATGCAAGTTCAAGAAGTTTCTCATTAATCGGAAATTAGGGAAAGGAGAC
>JAHWFP010149725.1:0-11695 GCA_023313725.1 Lithobius niger
GGCGCTATGCAAGTAATCTGGGGCGAACTGGGTAGCTGGTTCGAATCCAGGTCATGCCACTCCGACGAAACGTATGTGCATAAAGGTGGCTTACTGAACTACGTTATTTCTTGTGTAAAATTTTTGCTGTTGGCTAATTTCCATTTTTCCTTATATACGTTCATATCAGATTAAGTTGGTTACAAGTGGGCATAGCGAAAGGCAAAAACTATCGCTACTCATCGCTGAAATGTCCGGAAAGAGCCTCTCATCTTTCTGTAATTGTAATTGTATACAATTAAAAATTTAATTGTGTGCTACAGCCAGTAAATAGGCTAACCATGTTGCTGAAAATGTTTTGATAAAGTCCAATAATTGTGGTAACATGCAAGTCTATAACAAGTATGAAGTAGGCGTAGATGTAGGCTAGGCTAAAATAAAATCTATTTATTTATTTTTTATTTTTGGTAGGAGGGGGGTGGCCGCGGAATGTCGTGGAAAACCATATAATAGTTGCTATGGAATTCCGCCGAAAAAAGTTAAATTTTCGGCGTGGATATTTGAGTGCGCAACGAGTGACTTGAATCATGCCTCATGAATTTTGTGTAATTCATGGTGGAAAAATTACATTAAATTCAAAATTATTACTCAACAGTTTTAATGCTGCCGGGCAAATTTTCAACAAATTTTCAGTTCGTTTGGCTTCTTCAGGCTCGTTTTTACCTTTGTAGAGTGTCCTCTCGTTATTGCAGCATCAAAACTGAGTAATAATTCTAATTTTAGCGTAATTTTTCCACCATAAATCGACATATTCAAAGTAAACAACGCCATCAAATCTTGTGTAACAGTCCAAGTCGCCGGTCCATTCTGCGAACATGCAAAGGCTGCCATCCTAAAGTATTCATCGTGCCAGACATGCAGGCACCAAAAGTGAATTCATTAAACACCATACGGGTAGCACGACACTGCACGCCTTCAACAGCATCAATTAAAATTTGAGTATCGGTCCTAGACTGCACGGCACTAGTCAATTTTAGATTTTACCAAAGCATTAAAAACTAATTCTCTGGTGCACGGTGGCATGCCAAATGACACGGTTTTTTTATGAATCTGACTTTGGTGTTTGCTTCGGCACATAGCCTCAAAATATGGTCATTACATTTCAGCTTGTTAGTAAGTAATAGGCTACTCCCAGAATGGGCAGTTTATCCACCACCTGAAGAGTTCTCCACCCATAGTGTATTCCAACATTTTTTATTTCTAGAAATTAGTAAAACTTTGGTGTTGCTAGCATTGAGATTCATTTTCCACTTCACGCACCAGTCTGCGATATCACCAGTCACGCTCCAAATCATCTTGTAAAAATTCTCTATCTATAGCCCCCCAGAAGCAGAACTTTCAACAACTACCTGTGACACCAATTTTCAGACAAAAATATTGTCGGCAGCTAATCTGTTTTTAACTTTTTATCATATGGTTATCCACATGTTATTGGTTTTTATGGAATAACTTTTCAGTGCTTTATCCTATTGATCCGGCTGCTGCACCAATGGAAAGGTCTCGTCGAGACGATTTAAAATGGTGTAATGAAATGTCAAAATCAGCCAAAAATTGACAAAAACGGCAGAAATTTGGCCAAAATGTATCTATGGTTGCCTTCAACTGTCCGCGACATATCGTCACGCTTCGCGCGGATTCTGCTACAGGTATCCATAAGTAGCCGTATTCTGTTTGTAGTTTACAGAAACGACTTAACCGAAGTCAAAGCACTCTTCGCAGATGATCCACATCATGCAGAATTATTTCTGGGGCTATTATTCTAATTAAGAAAGGATGTAATTAGGCTTAGATGAAGGTGGAGATGTATATTTCGCAACAAATATAATAAAAACGATTTGTCATAATTAGAAGTGCACAGCAGCTGTTTAGTGATGTAACTTGTGAATAAAAGCAGAAAGCACAGGACGCATATAGAAGCATCCGTATTTTAGCTCCTATTTAGATTAAATAATTTGTATAACCCTTGTTGCAAAATATTCATAACCTTTCATCTAAGCCTAATTACATCCAGTTATCTTAATCAGAACTGCACCTGCAGTAGCTTAAAGTTGAGATTATGCTTTAATGCAGGCACTACAGTATGGTGCTACAGCCCACAAACAGCTGTTGATTTCCTAATTGGGAGAAAGCATTTTTATTATCGAAGTTGGAAAAAACATCTTCACCTTTTATTAACCCTAATACACCCGTATATCTAAATTAGAACTACTGTACCAATGCAGATGTTTAAAGTCAAATTATAATACACATCAACGCTACAGTGTTGTATGCAATTAATACATAAATGACGTCATAGGAATAAAGTGGTGATTTCTAGTTGCCCTTCGGAAACGTAGATTACCTGTGATTTTAGCATTCCTTTCCCCGAAGGGATGCTTCTCTGGAGGTTTGAAAGTCGTCGCAAGGTGGCCAGCTGTGTAACCCAGTCTGCGCATGCGCGAGCCCTCTTATAAAAGCGTTCAGGCGAGCCCAGCCTGCCATCTTTTTTACCCTCTCGATCAGTCAGGTGGTGACTCAAGAGGGGAGGTAGGGAGGGTTCAGGTAATTTTTTCCTCCAGCCTTTGCCTACGCCATCCCTTCGCCTCTGTGGCTACCCACCTTACCCTCTTCCTCTTGCCCTCACTTGCCGGTGTTTTTCCATGGCAAGATCAAGAACTTCAGCCAGGCACCCTTCGCCCAAAGCACCTACGCCTTCGTCTGCTAGCCCTGCGCCCAACATCTAAGTTGATGCTTCGCCCCCCCCCCCCCCCCCCGCCTTTTTGCTCCGCCTTCGCCGGATTTGCAGACTTCGCCTAGGCTGCTCTCGGCGCCTGTCTCTCCTCTCCCTTGCGGCCAACCTCCACCCTCCCGATCGGACAAGACCCCAAGTCTCGCCTCTGCATCATCGGACCGTCACTGCTTCACCCCGATCATTGACGCTCCTTTGGACCTCTCCTTGACTTCTTCGCACTCCTCCTGAAGCTCTCAGTATAACAAGCCGCTCTCATCAAAGGAAGTCCACGCACTCATGAATCGAGCCATCAAGAAATTCAACTACAAAGGCAAATCCATCCCATATTCGTCCGCCTCAAACTCGTCTACTTACACCGGAACCTTCTCATCCACGAGTCACACTCCCTTTTCAATGGCCAGATCCCTAAACTGGCTCCACACCTTGACATCTCTAAGAAACCTAAAGAATTCAAGAACAAGCCAAAGAACTTTCATAAGAGTCAACAATCCTTTCCCGCAAAACAACGGGATGAAAACTCACTCTTCGACGACAACCACAAGCCACCCTACAACCGTGACGAACCCAGATACCAAGAAATCCGGCCATTTCGTGAGAGACCCTCCAACTGTGGCAAAGGAGGAAAACCGCATCGCAACTCTTCCTACGATCAACAAAACCGCCATTCCTCTTCAGGAGGACGCAGCAAAGCCCGCAGCTCCTACTGACTATCACCAACCTACTTATCTTCCAGTCGGCAGCCACCTAGAACATTTCCTCCCGGCTTGGAAATGCATCATCTCCGACCGTTATATCCCGGAAATCATCACCAACGGCTTCCGCCCTAAATTCAAATCGAAACCACCCCTGACGTCTCCACCCCCATGGAACCTGGCACCTTGTCCATCACCAGCACTCTCCTCAGAGGTACAAAACCTTCTCGACAAACATGCCATACAGAGATGCCCATACCCCCTTCTGCCCGGCTTTTTCAGCACAATTTTCCTAAGCCAAAAAAAATCCGGTGGAGAACGCCTCATTTTCAACTTGAAAACCACTAAACCAACTGATCAAAAACGACCACTTCAAGATGCTCACACTCGACACTATCCGTCAAACTCTTTGTCAGGACGAGTGGACCGTCTCCCTAGACCTCATAGACGCCTATCTCCACACCCTACTCCACCGCTCAATCCTCCTTCTCTTCCGCTTCATGTACAACAGAGAAGCTTTCGAATTTCCAAGCCTCCCATTTGGCCTGAACGCTGCACCAAGAATCTTTACTGCCATCCTCAAGCCCGTTTCAGCTCATCTACACCAAAATCAAATTTCTGCCAGCGCTTACCTCGACGACTGGATCCTGAATGACATCTCACCCACACAACTAACATCGAAGAGAGACTTCACCATAAACTTTCCGAAATCAAGACTCACCCCAACCAATCTTTCACCATCCTCGGGGCTCTTTTCAACCTATAATCTGTAACAATTTCACTGTCAGCAGAAAGAATCCAAGACGTTCTCCAAACCTGCCAGACCTTCTGCTCCAAGCCGTACCACACCAACGCGGAACTAAATTCCTCAATCGGAAAATTGGATTCCATGGCAGCTCTTGTCCCCTACGGAAGATGGATGACGAGACCTCTCCACCATTTCCGCATAGACCAATGGGGAAACAGCACCGACATGAACGTCACAAAACCGACAGATCAACTCTTTCCTCATGACACCCTTCTGTGGTGGTCAAACATAACGACACTAGCTATGTCTGTTCCTCACCACAAACCACAACCAGACCTACACCTCTTCACCGACGCATCCCTCCAAGGATGGGGAGCCCACATTCAAGACCTGGAAGCCTCAGGTCATTGGCCTCCAAACAACTCGGATCACATCAACACCCTGGAACTAAAAGCCATTTGGGAAGCAATCAACCACTTCCAACACATTGTACCCCGGAAAGTAGTCCAGGTTCACACCGACAACACGACGACGGTGGCATACATCCGGAAAGAAGGAGGCACCCACTCACCGCTCCTTACACCAGACCACAGCCGAAATCTTCAAACTCTGCAGAACTCTGAAGACAACAACTCTACCACTACACATCCCAGGCAACAGGAATGTCATCGCCGATTCCATCTCACGCCGAGCACCCCGAACAGGGGAATGGGCCCTCAAGAAACCCATCTCCAAATCTCTTTTCAACACATGGGGAGGCTCCGATGGCAGACCTCTTCGCCACGAGGCACATTGCCAAACTACTCCAATTCAACAGCCCCCTCCCTAACTCCCAGGCTGGGCAGTGGATGCCCTAACCTTCCCATGGAAGAACCTACGCATAACCTTTCCCGCCATTCAAGCTACTACCAACAGTCCTCCAAAAAACCCTGGAAACAGAAGGGATCTTCCTCCTAGTCGCCCCGAACTGGCCGTCAGCCCCATGGTTTCCTCTTCTATTGAACCTCCTCATAGACCACCCAAGAAAACTACCAGACCATCTAGATCATCTTTCGCAATGCAGAGGGACCCAATTCCACCAACAAACCACCATACGAACCTTTGCAAAGCTGTGACCTGAACTACCTATCCAGGAAAACCATCTTTCTCACATCTCTCACCACTGGACAAGATGCAGCTAGGTACAAGCTTTCTCCATTGACCCGGCCTTCTGTTTCTTCCACGACAACTTCACAGCCAACCAACTGAAACCAAGATCATCATTCAGAGCCAAGACCCAAAAACCCTGCAAACCAACCAAACCGATTGTCATTCCCGCACTCACCAACATCATCGGGGATGAAGCCAAGAGACTTCTCTGCCCGGTCCGTGCCCTCCGTTACTACATCAAAAGAACCAAAAATCTGGAATTTTGCAAAGGTCACAACCAATTCTTCCTCCCCTTTGCAACCTCTTTTGGCATCACATCGGCAGCAATGTTCGCCTCGTGGATAAGGATGGCCATAAACAACGCCTACGAAGACTTCTCCAATGACCACCCTGACGTCAACATCAGAGCAATGGCTCATGAGCTGAGGGTGATTTCGGCATCTTGGGCTTTCCACAACATCACCACCATCACCGACATCATGGAAGCCATGTCCTGGAGAAACCAATCCGTTTTCACCAGCCAGTACTCCCGGGACATGACAAGACAAGAAAAAGGATTACACCATCTGGGACCCAGTGTCGTTGCCAGAGAGGTAATCCATCTCCTTTAAGCACTGAAAACATTTGATGTCATGAAGCTGGCACTCGCAACTGATGTCCTGAAGTCAGCTGTCTTGAAGCAGATGTCCTGAAGCAGAAGCAAGACTCACCTTAAACAAACAGCCCTTTTCAGGGACACCACATTCTACGAAAGAGATCCAAATTCCTGTTATGTTTTCAATACAGTGCAAAAATCTCTGATTTTTTTTTTGGGGGGGGGGGGAGCCAGCTCGTAACCCTGGGGAATCCGTCAGGTAGATCCCACCTCCATGATTGACAAGGTCAACTGTGAATGCTAAAAACACAGGTAATCTATGTTTCCGAGGGCAACTAGAAACGGTATTTTGCCGACCCTCCTGCCTGGCCGGCTGAAAATCGTTTCTATTGCCCGGAGGAACTCAATTACCTGTACCCTCCCTACCTCCCCTCTTGAGTCACCACCTGAC
The DNA here is from genome assembly GCA_023313725.1 of Lithobius niger. NCBI lineage: Eukaryota > Metazoa > Arthropoda > Chilopoda > Lithobiomorpha > Lithobiidae > Lithobius > Lithobius niger. The sequence continues at coordinate 6,406 of JAHWFP010149725.1, forward strand.
TGATCGAGAGGGGAAAAAAGATGGCAGGCCGGGCTCGCCTGAACGCTTTTATAAGAGGGGATGCGCATGCGCAGACCAGGTTACGCAGCTGGCCACCTTGCGACGACTTTTCAAACCTCCAGAGAAGCATCCCTTTGGGGAAAGGAATGCTGAAAGCACAGGTAATGTACATTCCTCCGGGCAATAGAAACGATTTTCAGCCGGCCAGACAGGAGGGCCGGCAAAATACCGTTTTTTGGTCATAAGGGTTAATTGGTTATTAGGGAAAATGCTAGCAAGACCCGTGCATGCTGCACGGTGGATTGAGTATCCCGGTCTCAGCCTCTCCAGATGTTCGGACTTCTTACGAAAGAAAATAGCGTTTACAATATTTCATTGTTTGACTGATCCTTTAGTTTTACTTATTCACAATGTGATCTGGTGCGAACCACCAATAATAAGGTTATGAATATCTCGCCTGATGTAAGTGTTAAAAGGGCTTACTCCTCTTCTTCCCTCTCCCTCCTTTTTGTATGCTCCCTTCCCCTTTACCCTCGATTCTTTTCTCACCTCTTCTAACCCATCTTCTCCCCACCTCCCTCCTTATCACAACCCACCCAAGTTTGTTCAGTGGGACAATGTTATTAGGACTTTTCCGCGAAGATTGTGGAAGTGTTGACAGGACTTCCCATTTACCCTTCTCCCACGCCCCTCCTCTTACTCTCTATTCTCTTGTTCCCTTCTCCTCTACTCCCCTCCCTTGCCGCAACCCTCTCTTCTCCCCTTCCTTCTCCCTCATCCCTCAACTTCCCCCTCCCCTTCTTGTCTCCCTCATCTCCCCTCTCCTCTCCCTTTCCACAACCCTCCTATGAAACGGTACATTTCCACCGAGATTGTGCTGCAGACTTTAAAATAACTGCATACCTGTTTTTTACTGAATGCTAAAAAACCCTTCACTGAGAAAGGTAGCATTCAGTACTCAAACAAGCCCCTGATGTAAGTTAATCTCCGTGATTGTTTTAGCCAACTTAAAATCAATTCCCGTCGATAGAAGACACCGGTAAGTTGTCCTGCATGATACATGTGGTAATTCTCCTAATAGGTACAAACGTTAAAAAATGTCATGAATATAGGTGATCGAGAATACACACACACATAAAAAAAAAAAAGGAAAACAAACAATGAAGTAACAATTCACGAACCAGAACTGGTAAAATGTTGAGAATAGTTCGGCCCTTCAAACATTAATTAAGGAAATTGGAAATAAGCCATAGCTAAAATTATACACTAGTTATTTCCAATTTTCCTTAATTTAGATACACGCTAGTGTGTTGCCGCCAAGTAATAGTAGATCATCCGATTGTAGACATCCGATTGTTGAAAAATGATTGTTGATGGTTCACTAGCAAACTGTGTCTTTTAACAGAAACCAACTTATACCTGATTTCAGCATACTGGTGTAAATTCCCCATGCAGTAGAAATCTTTGCAGATCGTTTAAATCAGGTGTCTTGGGTCCAGTAACAAAGAAAACGTCAACACGAAAATGTGGGAACGTGTCCTTCATGGAGAAAAAGTGCCCTCAATAACGTTGAGTGTTAGGCTACTAGTAACTAGTAACTAGCTAATCACCAGGCTTCCATGTAAAATTCTCATAGGGTATAAAGACACGTCTACAGCTCATTAGGGAAAGTTGCCAGATCTAAATTTCGACAGACAGGTAAAGCATCATATGGGGAAGTGACTTTTTCTAAAATGGGCGTTGCAGCTAGAAGCACGTGGCCCTGAAGTGGCTCGTAAGTGCAAGATTATTGTTGTGACCATTGTTTGTATTGTCATCCAACAGTAGATTATAACATGCTTAAGTGTTACACGCTTATCGTTTCAGTACTTAATTGTCAAAATGCACTGTTTTTGCAAATAGGTGGTTCACTAAGAGACAAAATATCTTTATCTTTTAGAGCAAAAGTTTGGTCTTTTTTTTTTACGGTACACGAATCCAAACTGAATTATCTGCCCCACGACGATAAAAGGGACAATTTTGGTAGAAAGAAGATTAGAAAACAAAATGCACATCGTCAGCACAGGTGGGAACGTGTCCTCAATAACGTGACGCGGACATTTTATATAATGTAGACGTACTATTCATGCAGTCTAGTGTAAGTGGCGAGTAATTTTAAACAGCTGGTGAGTTGATTAGATTTAGTAATCTTCGTCTGCCACCAGAATATTAGAACTGTATGAACATTTACCATTCCGTGAGATTGTAGTATGTGTTCATGATTGAATTGAATGATCAAGGTTAACCTCGGGAGGGAAAAGTGAAGAGGAATGCACTGATTGAGTGCGCGAAGCGAACGAAAATCAGCGTTTGTTAGCCAGTACTCTCAAAAATCGGGTTGAATAAACTTTTTTGTGAAACATGGGTATACAATAAACCAAACCGTGTCCATTTGGCTGGTGTAACAGCTAATTGGGCAACGGCAAACGTAAAAATTATGAATTAGAAAATTTATAGACACTCCAGACAAAAAAGGTAGAGGTCACTATTAGACAGTGGAATTCTTTGTATTCACAGGCCTATGAAAGTTGTGATATCCTCCCAAAACCAAAACTGATATAAGAGCAGCCGCCAAGTTTCCAAAAAAGGGTTGGACTTTCAAAGTAGTGATATCATTCAACCAGGGAAAGGCCGCCAAGGTTAATCCTATTAGCCAAGTTAATCGCACAGAATAATACTTTGGACGTTAAATGAAAACTTGAAGATTGCTACCGCTAGTAACAATCTTCTAGTTTTCATTTAACTTTCGAACTATTAGTAGGTGCGATTAACCTTGGCGGCCTTTCCCTGGTTGAATGATATCACTACTTTGGAAGGCCGACCCTTTTTAGAAACTTGGCAGCTGCTCTTAAACAATGCTACCAAGAGTATAACAATGGTTAAGTTTTCATTAAACGTTTGAATAATACTAACTTGGCAAATGCATTAGTCTGTTGATATCACTCTTTTGAAGGGCCGAGTCATTCTCCACTTAGGGGCACTTTTACAAGTTTTGTCTCTTAACTTCAGTCAATACACCAGTTTTTCATAATTTTGTGATGGACTAACAATCGACAAGGCCAAATTTCGACATTGCAAAATTAAGCTTAAAATGATGCACAAAGCGACACATCTATCTGATGAACGGTGTTCGTTTGACTTCAAGCTTCAGTTTACCTTGGGGTCTAAATTGAAAGTGGCATCTAACACGTGCCGTTTATCTGATTGACATGCTATTTTTGGTCATCGTTACTGGGGGAAGGGGAGGGGGTATTTGCACCCTCAAAAAGTAGTCCCCAAGTTAAAAACAATTGCACCCCAAATATATGAAGTATTGAGTGTTAGGGGTGGAAGAAATTTGAGATAATTGTACTTTTTTTTTTCAACTTTTAAATATCAATATAACCCAAAAAAATTAAAACAAAACATTTATAGAGCAATATAAATAAAAACAGTTAAAAAGAATGCCAGCACACTAACGGTTATCTGACAAATCTCAACAATTAAATAAATACGGATGCAAACCTATTTACATAGCCTTTTGGATTTACACGTTAGACTGCCTGAGTGGGGAATCGAACCCACGACCTTTCGAATCTAAAGACGGAATCCTAACCGCTCAGCCATACTGACAATTGACATGGCCTCCCACCAGTGCAGATTGGAAAAGTGTATGATTACATGTATGCAAAAATGCTTCCTATGGACGTTTTCTTTTTTTTTTTAAATATATAATTTTTTTTTTTTAATGACTATGTCAGTATGGCTGAGCAGGTAGGACTCCGGCCTTTAATACGAAAGGTCGTGGGTTCGATTCCCCGTTCAGGCAGCCTGACATTTAGGTCCAAAAGGCAACGTGAATAGGTTTGCATCGTAATTAATTAACACTTATCAAGCCCAATTGGTTTTCTGTCCCATTTATAACGTTTAAAATCTCAACAATTACGCAACGTAAGACACGCTACTAGAAAAAGTTACGGAAAAATTGCTTCTGAGTCCCTAACTTACGGGTTTATTAACGGGAATTAAAAATTAAATACCTCATCAGATTTTATAATGTCATGAAAATGAAAATGAGTAAAACAAAAACGGCTTTTGCGTGGATTTTTCAGTTACCATGAGTACCAATGTGTTCACACTTATGTTTTATCAGAATATAATTATAGCAAAAAAAAAATTGAGATACAAAAAGAAAATTCAGCTATAAATACATAAATAAATACATTTCCGACAAAGCCGGTAACCTCCCCTCACAGTGACGCCAGTAGGGGTGGGCCATCACCCCCCCTCCAAAAAAAAAATGTTAGCCCCCTCCCCTCCTACCTTAACACTCGGGTCACCACCAGAAAATAAAGTAATAAAAACAGTTGCAGGGTGAACTTGAAATCAACTAAGTTGAAATAAACTGAGTTTTTATTTTTTTATTTATTTTATTTATTTATTTATTTATTTATTTATTTTAGCTTCTTTGCAATATATGTGTAGCTTAATTTATTTTTTGTATTTAAGTGGCTTATTTTACAAAAAAAAATGGACTGCATTGAAGCTTGTGTTACGTTCAGGTTGAATTAAACGGAATGAAAATGCCTTATCTACCTCTGTATCTACCCTCAAAATAATCCGTTTTGATACATCCCTCCCTGAATTTCCCCCGCGTCCAAACGACAGCACCATCCAAAAAATCTAGGCCTACTAGTTATTTATCTACTAACTATCTACTAGTAATCCTGTTAGTACTACTGGTTATCTAATGAAAGAGTGCTCAAATTCCCGGCTCGTTCAATATGATGCAACAAGTACCGGTAGCTTCGCATTTCCTGTGAATCAGCAGCACCAGCTGGCAAACGCCCGGGGCAAACTACGCCCCAGTGACGTCATGAGAAGCAAGCGGGGAAGCCCCGATCTTGCATCGTAAAGAGCGTGGTATGGCGGGTCTCGCTCTAGTCGTGAATCTTTACGCCTTTTAGAATGGATCAAGATTTTTTTATTGAACTGCAGGAATGAAGTTGAAGTTGGTCGCTAATTAGCCTCGACGAGATCGGTAAGTGTTCGAAAATGAAAATTTGTATACTGGCTGGTGACTTTGAAACGACGTAGGCTACGAACTTTTAATAGCGAGTATTAGAAATCGAAACCAAAACTTTTTCGTTCTCGAACTTTCTGAAGAAAAGTTAGTGAATGATTCGTAGTGCAAACTGGTACCGTTAAGTGCATGTATTATCCATCGGCGATAAAGAGCGCCCGCACTGGGTACAATTGGGACACGTCTCCC
>JAHWFP010149725.1:19736-49834 GCA_023313725.1 Lithobius niger
CCCCCCCCCCCCACATTTTCAAGATGAGGAGTTCGTCCCCCCCATGAAATAGGCAGCAAAGTTGTAAATCGGTATCTATTCATCACACTTATCACGTTGAGTTTGAAGAAAAACAGTACTTTCGTTTTCCCCATTGAGTAAATCAGGTCATCAAATATTGTGAGTCTGTACCTAATATAGGGAAGTAATGAAGTAAAGAATTTTAGTTGCAAGGCATGGCCAAGGAAAGATGACGAATTTATGGTGAATGGAGAAAATAAGCATATCACTCGGCTATAGCAAAATAAACAGGTTTTTTAACGCCATAAAAATATTAATTTAAAGTAATACAATTTTATGGTAAAAAATCAACCTCATGCAAAAAATTGATAGACATTAAATATCATTATTAGTCGAATATCAATCTAAACTTTATTTAATTTTCGTAAATTAGAACTACTTTCAAAATGTGTATGCGTAACCCTACTCGGTATGTAGTGCGTGTGAGACTTTTCACCCACTTCCGCCGTTACAGTGACAGTGTAATTTAGTGCGAAACTAGTGAAAGATGGAAGAGTAGAGCCAAATGAACAAAGCCAAAACGAAAGATACCGAGAATCAGATTTCAAAATTTGTCTGATTGCCTGTCGACGAAACTAAACTGGAATCGCCTTGTGATTTGGTAGAACTCACAATCAGGGCCATGGCTAGGAATCTTTTTTTACGGTGGGGGTTGGGGACACAAACTGGCAATTTTTAGCCCCCACAAAGCAATTTTATGGTTAGGTTCACCCATGTTTCACCGACTCCCGTTTCGCCGAATTTCAATAAAGATGTACTCCCGTTTCGCCGACAAGTAATAAAACGTTCATTCGCAGGTAGTTAAAAACATATAGCCTTACTTGAGCACTTTAAGAAATAATCATTTACTACAATTTATATCTAGACTCACGCTAGTGTGTCGCGCCAAGTTAGGCAACAATCATCACATCAGTTCAATTGTCGAGGTTGTAATCCATTGTAGCGCGGCACTATAGCGTCAGTGTCTTATCACATCAAAAACCAAAACTGGTAAAAGGGGCCGCCAAGTTCGATGCAGCTTATTTAAAAATTGTCGTATACGTAGATTAGAATTTGATGTGTGGGTGGATAATGATACCAGAAACTGACCGAATGTACAAAACAACAACACTTTGGGTTCGTGCTCCCGAAAAAAATGCTTCAGGATTAGAACGGCCCTGTAGTATCCCGTGTTCGTGTCGAAAGCAGTGCCGCCAGCCAACCCCAGACCCCCCCCCCCCCCCCGGGGGGGGGGGGGGGGGTCGGGCCCCGCCCCACCCCCCCCCCCGGGGGGGGGGGGGGGGAGCAGAGAGAAGGCACAAGAATTACCCCGTCGGGGGGGGGAGGGGGCAAAGAACATTTTTTTTGCAGTTCGCATTATTAAAGTTCATTGTATCATTCGTTGACTTCTATTGTTTAATGCGAATTTCATCTGTTTATCAAACAAATAACAACAAATATGTTTAACCACGAAACGTTCTATTAAAAGAATTAGCGAATTTTTTTCAACAAAATAAGGGCGCATGTTCACACCTAAATTAAACACCATTTCAAGTTTTCAAATCGAAATGTTTTGCTCCTTTCTGATTTAATGTCATTGCTTAACGAATCGTAGAATTGTTTGTGCGTTGACGTCACTGAAATAACTTAAGAGTCGGCGAAACGGGATCATATCGTTTCGTAAATTCGGCGGTCCGGGAGTCGGCGAAACGGTTTTACCCCCAAGACTCCCTCTCTCCCCCCACCACGACGAAATAATACAGTTAATCTCTCTTAAGTCCAACTCTAAACTACAACGGTAGAAAAAACAAATAAAAAATAATGAAAAAAATCAATTGAAATCGGGTAAGCTTTTTTACGCCCTCTTCAGTCTTTCTTAGGTGGCAAGGCACCCTCCCCGTTCAGTCACGGCCCTGCCCACAACTACGGCAAATGAAATGAGGTTTGTTTATTTATTTACTTTTTATAGCTGGGAATTTAAATTGATTGATTGTTATGGTTGTATAGTACCAATGCTTGATTTGGTACAACCATTTTTTTTTTACGGTGGTTAAATATCAGTGCATTTCATTTATTAAAACATTTCCTTGCGATATGATGCAAAAGCTTGTCTGCAGTGCGAAAAACACTTTGTGTGTGAAAAATCTAGAGAATTGGTTTTGGGTTTTAATCTTAATTCAGCACAATAAACCTTTACTAGGCTGGTGTAATGTACATTTTTTTTTAATTTTATTTTTTATTTTTATTTATTTATTTTTTATTATTTTTTATGTTGATTTTTGTTTGCGTAAGGGAAGTGATTTCCATACAGTCACATTATTATTATTATTCTTTCGGTGCATCTGGAGAATGTATATGTACACAATGAATCATTCTCAGCCCACTTGGAATTTTTGCGAATGTTTGAAGGTATTTTGAATTGATGCTGTGAGAGGAGGCTTTGTACTTTTGCCGTATAGGGCTATTAACGATTTTTTGCTCTCCCCCCTCTCTAATATTAATTTTCGTTTTTCGTTTCTCCGTTTTTCCGAAAAAAAATATGAACTTTTTTTGCTATTTTACCCGTGTTTTTCTATTGTATTTCGTTGCATCTCGGGGTAGGCCCCTAAGCAACCCTCTAAATATACCAGTAACTGCTATATAAACAATTCATCTTTCTAATAAATTCATGCATTCCGTAGTGCAACTCTAGTTTGTTACAGTCAAGCTCACGAAAATTTTGCAAATGCTGTTTTTCGGGTGCTTGAATTTTTCGGGTGCCTGAAAGCCAAGTGGCTGACTCAAGGAGCTGGCAGCTGTATTGGCCCATAGGCTCGTCAAATGCCAACCCCCCCCCCTACTTACAAAGCTCCGGGGGGGGGGGAATTTTGGGAGGGGTGGAACGGATACAAGACTACCGTAAGACATTACCCCGACCTCCTCCACGTTTTTAAAATTCACCCACCTTAAAACACAAAATTTTGGCTATTTCTCGGCTATCGTCCCCCCCCCCCCACAACTTTAGAAAAATCGACACCCTTGCAAGTCCACAAGGCATCGTAAATAGGTTTGAATCTGTGATTATTTATGTGTAAAAATAATGTCCTTCCTAAAATTACGGTATAGCCCGGAAATTAACTTCAAGTATTCTGCAAAACCTGGAAAACTCGGGGAAATTGTTTCACGATGTTGATGGGAGCCCTATCAGTGTAGTTTAAGAGGGGCGAGGGGTAATCGTCTAACTGGAAAATCGTATAATTGGAAGAACGTATACCGTAACAGTATAACGGAAAGTCGTCTAACAGGAAATCCGTATAATGGAAAACTGTCTAACATGAAATTCGTATAATGGAAAATCGTCTAATGTCCCTGCCTTGCTCGCGCTCGCTGCGGCTATACATATAACATCAGAAACCGCACTTAGACGTTTATCCATTATACGATATCCCGTTTAGACGATTTTCCAGATTTTTTATTTATGCAGATATTAGACAATTATCCCATTAGACGATTTTCCAGCTAAACGTTCGTCCGACGCCCAGCTTAAGAACCAGGCCGCCACCTGAGGTGCATGGTTTGGGGGAGGGGGAGTGCCAAAATGAGATCATATTTTTTTTTTTACGTAAGGAAGCCACCCACAGATACACGGACTGGCTACCAGCTAGTTATTAAAATTAGTCCATTCGATGATGCAAGTGACTCCATTATACCTGACATTTTCCATTGAATGTTAGGTATAATGGAGTCACTTGCATCATCGAACAGACTAATTTTAATAACTAGCTTGAGCCAGTCCGTGTATCTTTGGGTGGCTTCCTTTGCTTGATTGCAGAAGCTGAAGCTCACTAGGTATTTTTCTGGTGGCATTGCTATGATGATAGTCCTGGCTCGTTTATGGTTATAATAGTGTACATTCAAAAGTGTAAGATGAGCATTTTCGTTTAGCTGTGAGACAAACGACGAAGGAAATTGCATAATAATCAAGGACAACACTAATGGTCCGCTCATCAAGTTCAGTTGTCAGACTTCATTGAAAGAAAGCCATAGTCCAATTCCTGCATTGTTGCATGGCGGCCACTAGCTTTTGCACTATATTAGAAACCAGACCTGAGCTGAGCGTATTTCACGACGGTGAGGATAAATACCTACGCAGCGAAACAGCTAGAAAATTGTTGAAAATGGGCAGTCTGTGCCCTGACAACCAACAGTTTTATTTGAATAAAGTACGTAAACGGCTTCAGTGTGATAAACGTGTGTGAAGATCGTTGATTTCAGCTGACTGCTAACTACTATATGCATACCAACTGCTGTCTTATACCGACCACTGACTAATTTCGCTCACATAAAATAATTTATGCGACAGATGTGAATGAAATTTGGTCCTCAACATCCTTTTAACTCCAATACGTGCCTTTTATGGTTTGACGTTTCTGAAAGCATTAATTAAAAAGATCGCAATCATCTATAATGCTATTTTTCTATATGTTGGGGAAAACGCCACTTACAAGAGCTGAAGCCATCATACTATGCGCTCTATCTAATGACAAAAACCTAGAAAAACTTACCCTAAGCCTAACAACCCAACTACTGGCGTTACAAGAAAACCTATCATTTGAACCACCGAGTGGCGCTGCAGAAGTCCAAAACTGCCCGGAGACTACACTCGGAGTCACCATCTGCTCCCAAAACATCTTCAAGCGCAGCACCACAAAGCAACTCTCTTTATTAAAAGGACATTGCTCCCAGCGCCATTTTTCTCGATCCTCCACATCACGTACGGCCCCAAAGTTTTATTTACTTACCGTTAGCCAATCCCTAGCTAAAAATCCGTTTTAAAATGTGGCGACTACGAGATTTTCTGTTGAATACTGGTAATTTTATTTGCTGCGTCCCGCACGTATATGATCCTTTGCACGCCTACAATAACCATGATGTTTCATTGTTTCCGGTTGTAACGACACAGTTTTTGCGTTAATGCTGTCACGTGACCCGCAATTCGTCTACCAGGCCAGGCGTCGTTCACGTAATCACGAGAATACAAGGGCGGAAGTGACATTATAGTATTACTACGCCGAATCTCGCGACGGCAGTGCACGGACACATGACTGCACATGGCTGTTATAAGGCAGGCCGGATGATGCTTTAATTAACGAGTAACAATGCAAACTGGCTACCACAAATAATCGGCAACATGAACATAGTCGATAAAATGGACACGGCTTCTTATTGCTGATGGTTTGAAATGGTAGCTCTCTCTGTTGCTCTCGATGTTGCACTTGATCTCTGTTTGACGTCGTTTACCCTCTTTACTGACTCGAGTCATGTCTTGCGATCCTCCAGCAGTCTCTAGCTGCCCTGGACATGCGTGACCTGTCGTTTTTGAGATCTGCTGGAAATTGTGGCAGGCGACTTGTGTGTCGGTCGTAGCTGTTCACAGGGTTCGTGGCCACAGTGGTGACAGTGGTAATGAGATGGCAGACTCGCTAGCCAAAGAGACGGCTTCTGATCTAGACGATGTGGTCTCCTTCTCTCGGTCTGTACGATCATGCTCGGCTACGTACGGTTGTGGACCCTCCGGCAGTGGCAGCAGCAGTGGGGATCGGCTGAGACTGGGCTCTTACTCTTACGTGTTCAGCTTAAGTGCAGTCTGAGGTCTGTTCATGATCGTCTACCTGTTGCCTCAGCTCATATCCTCTTGCGCCTCTGGACCAATCATGTTCTTCTAGCAAATCTCGGCACAGCCTAAGATGGTCACTTTCGCCGCTCTGCGCAGTCTGCGGGGTTGATGAGACGGTTTCGCACTTTCTGTTTCATTGTCAGCGCTTTGCTGCAGAGCGTTCGTTTCTGCGGAACTGGACACAGTTAGGAGATGAGGCACTCCTCAGCATAGTAGACCTACCCAGTGACTCGATGTGTCGCCTATGTGCTGTTGTAAAGTATTGTTCTGCGACTCGGGTTCAATTGTGGCTCTCTTTCTCTTCCTGCCTTCCGTGTTCTTGGTTGAGTTTTAATGTGTCTTGAGACTTTATGGAGCATCTGTATGGTTTCCTTTGTGTAGGGCGTATTGGGCGCGGTCTAAGTCCATTAGAAGAAAATCTCCAAGCAAGCTTTCGGACGATAGGCCAGTCCCGGGAATCAACGGGAAAGAAGCCACGGTGTCTTTATGGTTTTGCAAACGAGAGCAAGTCCATTGAAAGAAAATCTCCAAGCAAGCTTTCAAACGGTGGGTCAGTCCCGGAATCCACGGGAAAAGAGCCACGGTGTCTTCGTGGTTTTGCAAACGAAAGCAGGTCCATTGGAAGAGAATCTACAAGCAAGCTATTGGATGGTGGGTCAGTCCCGGGAATCAACAGGAAAGAAGCCACGGTGTCTTCATGGTTTTGCGAACGAAAGCAGGTCCATTGGATGAGAATCTACAAGCAAGCGATCGGACAGTGGGTCAGTCGCGGGAATCAAAGGGAAAGAAGCCATGGTGTCTTCATGGTTTTGCTAACGAAAGCAGGTCCATTGGAAGAGAATCTACAAGCAAGCTTTCGGATGGTGGGTCAGTCCCAGGAATCAACAGGAATTGAGCCATGGTGTCTTCGTGGTTCTGCGAACGAGAGCAGGTTCATTGGAAGAAAATCTCCAAGCAAGCTTTCGGTCAGTCCCGGGAATCAACAGGAAAGGAGCCACGGTGTCTTCGTCGTTTTCCAAATGAGAGCAGGTCCATTGGAAAGGAATCTTCAAGCAAGCTTTCGGATGGTGGGTCAGTCCCAGGCATCAACGGGAAAGGAGCCACGGTGTCTTCGCAGTGGGAGCCACCACGTCTTCATCGAGTTACAGACGAAAGCAGTTCCAATGGAGGCGGTCAGAGATGAAGCTTTCGGATGGTGGATCAGTACAAGGAAACAACAGGAAAGGAGCCATGGTGTCTTCAGGGCTAATTCGGCCGAAAGGTATTCCAAGATGGCCGCTGGGGCAACGAGGTGGAGTATGCCGGTTCAATTAAGACGCAATCCATGCGAAAGGTAGCAGCAGAATGAGCGAACGTCCAAGACGATTGCTTGAGACAAAACGATGACAGACTTGCCGAGCTCCCATTCTCATAAGGAGGCCCACGCATGTGCGGGACAGGCTTGCCGATCTGGCTGGTTACAACACTGAGATCTCAAGGCCCAACAGTAGCATCGAGACAATCAATGAAAAAAATTGACAGGTATTGGATTTTTCCCAAGCAACAAGAAATATTAATATATCCGTCCCTATTCAATATTTTTTGACCGAACTTGGCCAGATAGTAGATAACTGGGCACCGGCAAAAATAAGATGCTACCAAAAAAAACCTACAAAATAAGTGATATCTGAAACAAACCCCACAAGGGTGAAAGAACCCACCAAGTTTCAGCCAATCAAAGTAGTGACAACAGAACAAATATGGCTGCCACCAAGTTGCTACATTAGTTGCCAAGTTAATCCCGCCGAGTATTACTTCAGACATTAAATGAAAAACTTGACCATTGCTACGGATTGCAGCAATGGTCATGTTTATGACCTTTGATCTAGTAGTCGGTGGGATTAGCTTGGCAACCAATGTAGCAACTTGGTAGCAGCCATTTTTGTTCTGATATCACTACTTTAAATGACAGAAACTTTGCTGGTTATTTCACCTCTGTGGGTTTTGTTTCAAATACTTTCACACAATTTAAAAAGTGCCCCAATATTACATTTCTTAATTCCAAAATATACAGCTGTGATGCAATGTATTCAACTATGTTTAATACATATAAAAAAGGCCTAGACACGATGACTTATGTAACTTATTCCGAAATTTATTTTTAATGCTTCTTATGCATTGTACAATGTATTTAAAAATCGTTTTTTTTTTAATGCACGAGAAATGAAATGTGTTCTGAAAAACATTTTTAAAAACAACTTGCAGTGCATTAAAATATTGTAGCATGTATTCCAAACTATAATTTGAAACTACATAGCTGTTGTGTATTGTTAAATAATTCTAAGATATATTCCACATATTTTGAGATGTACTGAAAATTATAAATACGGATGCAAACCTATTTACGTTGCCTTTTGGACTTAAATGTCAGACTCTTCGAGCCCATTTGGCTTTCTGTCCTGTTTATAATACTTAAAATTTTGTTGCATAAGGTACTGCAAAATTATTTATTTAGTCAAAGAACTGGGTCTCTTGACAAAAGCTGTAGAATCGTTACAGCTTGTTGGCTTTGACAATCTAAAATTAAATAAACGAAACTTTGTACGCATCTTAAGCCAAATTTATTTGTATTTTTAATTTGTGACCCCAAACCGATACAGTGTTAATTTTTTTGGCGTAGGCTTGGTGTCTGCTTTTCAGTACATCGTACCAGCTTGATACTTAAAAAACTTGGTTTTTTCTGGTTTCAATTTTGTTGGTACAAATTTACTTGCATACCTTTCTTTAGAAAAAAGTCAACCCCTTTTCTTAAACAAAATGGATTTTTCTGTTATTCCAGACAATAGCTTCAGATGTATTAAAACCACAACATTAAAATAAGCACATTATAAACATATTTAAAAAAATTAATATTAAGGCATTCAACTGCAAGCCAAACAATCATCAGTACGATAGCTTTTAACAATCAGAAGATTCAACAGGTTCCCAATGCTTACGATGGTATAAAACTTCCACCAACGAAAATTTTGAGGTGCACACCTCTATCACCTATTGCAACAGCGATCTCTATAAAAAAAAGTTAATACCCATCATAATTGTAGGCCTAGTTTCAGGTTTTAGGCCTAATTTTTAGTGTTTAGGCCTAATATTTACCTCCGATCTAATTTCGTAAGTAGCAGTTAACAACACTGGGCAGAGAGTTAAGCCTATTCTTCCATGCAACACGGTTTCGGTTTAGAGATTTCACGTTACCGTGGCAACGAGGAATCTTTAAACTATGAGAGGCAGGCATATTATTGTTTCGTGTTTTGGTGTAAATATGCCCATAAACATTTGTTTTATATACACCGCTTCGCCTTGGAGCGACGATTTCAGGTTTCATGTTCGGGATTCCCATCGCTAGTGTAGACGCCACTTTCGTCGTCATGCTGAACTGATTTTTCTCCAAGCCCTCTTTTTTTTCAAATGAAACTAATGTGTGTTGCTAGCGGAATCCTTTTATTTTTTTATGGTTGTGTTTCTTCCTGTAGTAGTTAAACGCAACGATATAATGTTATTATTTCATTGAGTAACGTCGAAAAAGGTTATCAGCTAGAAAGAAGCAACCAAAATTAAATTTGCCGTGTTTTTTTTTTTAATTCACTTGACTACCGTCAGTATGGTGTATGCTTTGTCGGAATTCCGTAACTATTTACGATTCCAAATTTACAATGGTGAGTGTTGAAATAAATTAAAAAATGTGTAATTTCTCCCGAAACAATTGTTCGATTTACGGCAAATTTTGGCTCAGCAATATGGGGGTATCAAGCGTTGTACCAAATTTCATTCCAATCTGATCTTTCGTTTGGGCTCCACCCAGACTAAAAATGTGCAACCAACTAATCAACCAACCAACGGACCAACCAACATTTTGCAATTTGGTGTCCGTTAAAGGCTACGCTTCGCTCGCTCCGTCAATAACTATAGGTAATTCAAGAAGAGTTTACTAGTGTTTAACTCGTGTTTGCAGTGTTTTATTGATTGTTTTTATTTTATTTTATTTTGACGTAAAGCCTTTGCTTACCATAGGCCTAATAATGTGCAGTGTTATGTTCTGAAATGTCACACTTTGTACAGTTTACTAATTTGACGTGCAACCATTGACTCCTTGTTGTCCTTGATATTTCGGTTCGTTGGATTTTTAAGTATCCCACTGTTTCTAAAATTAAAATGCTATTTTTTTAGACTCAAAACTGGATTTTGGATCTAGAAAAGTGGTCCTAGATTTTCACTGTGACAAAAAAAAATGAAG
This sequence comes from Lithobius niger, assembly GCA_023313725.1. NCBI lineage: Eukaryota > Metazoa > Arthropoda > Chilopoda > Lithobiomorpha > Lithobiidae > Lithobius > Lithobius niger. The sequence goes on from JAHWFP010149725.1 coordinate 29,702, forward strand.
AAGAGGAAGGATGGAATTAAAAGTTATACGTTTTATTGGTATTAGTTTACGAAGAAATCATGAACAATTTGTGGCGTAACCAATTAGTATGTGTCTAGAACAAAAATACCGCTATCATACATTTTACCTCCCCCACCACCCCATTTTTTCCGACAGACCAACCAAACACTGGAGGAATGCAACAACCCTCTATAAAGTAGTTCCTGCGAATGTAGGCCATGTAATGTGTAAGTGGGTATGCAGTAATGAGTTGAGTAAAAAACATAATGATAATGGAAAAGGAAGCCGGATATCTATTTCACTGCAAACAACTTATTGGGAATACGCCTGAACTAATGCAGACATAACTTAGCTAACATGTCATTTGTGTTCTTCTTTTCAGATGGCGACAATCTCCGAGCTTTCTTCCAAATACTCCTTCCCTGTTTTACAAACATGACTTTTTCTCTGCAAACCACGTTCAGGTAAGCAATGTGACTTCCCCTTGAATTTTATGAAATCTGTGATTTGTACTGATTACACTGAACATGATATTCTCGTATAAAACTATCACCAATATTAGCTGATATTAGCTTCATACCCTGGTTGTTCTCTTACTCAATTTTGTTCAAAACGAATAAAGGCATAATTGAAAGGTGATAAAGAGGAGAAACTTTTGCTCAATTTTGTCCAAAACGACTAAAGGTACCGGAGAAAAGTTTCCACATTTCAAAGCCACAACATGCTCTAATTTTATTTATTTATTTATTTATTTTTTTTTTTTTGGTTGAGAGATGGGACATTTTTCACTTCAACTTCAGGATCTTAGGGACATTTTTGCCTACAATTTAAGATCTTTTAATAATTTTGAATGGGGTGGGGGGTGGGGCAGACCCCTATCGGCCCATGCCTGCAAACGACTTTGCTGTAACGTATGGTTAAACTGAATAGGGTAATACTTGCAAAACACTAAAAATTGACAAACTTCTTGTAAAGAGGTCACTTTATTCAAGCGTACTGCTTTATTATCTGTTTAATGATAGCTTTCCTTTTTGCTTTCTTTGTTAGCAATGAAGAAGTGTCTCGCATGGTGCCACACCTTTTTCTACCTCGCAAGCTTCCAGGCTTAACAACGCAACATCTCGCACAAGATGAAGCCCAGCTTTTAAGACTCATGAGGGATTGCATAACAGAAACCCACAAAGCAGCCAATAATGAGTACCTTCATCAAGCCGAGAAAGTATTCAATACTTGGACTCGCCTTCAGTCACAAAACGTGTTGGATGCAGATCTCATCTCTACGCAGATTTCAACCTTGGCACCAGGAGATGCCTTTGCTCTTTACATTAGGGAACAAAATTGTGGATTCCTACTATCGGTACCAAATGATCAATCCCATGACGCTGGGATACCAATTCTATCAACCTTTCCTGCTTCACAGAAGTCAGTAGACGTCATGTCACATGATGGAGACATATCATGTACCTTTCCATCATCATCCATTCATATACCTATTTCTGATTTTCTTCATTCAAAGACTTTTGCACGTCAGCTAATGGATTTTGATTTAAGACAGTATGAACTGGCCCTTCCGAAATCACATAGACTCGGTTCTACACAGACAGAAATCCGTGATGTTGCAGACCCATTGTTAATGTCCCAGCTGATCACAGCATCACTTACAGATCGGAAGTCAGACATTTGCCATCATTTTGCTCAGATTCACAAAACAATACGAGATCATGTAAGCTGGTACGACAGTCTGCTCCCGTTTCGACGCTCTGGACTGTGGGCTACAGCCAAAGTAGTTCTTCAGCTGTGCCTTGTAAATACATATGGGAAAAGTGACGGCACGTTCTTATACAAATTGATCATTTTGAGATTACTTGCATGCATATGTGAAAGGTCTAGTCATGTCACTTCAGATGTCAGATCTCAAATGTTAACCAAACTAGCTCGCCGTATATGTAAACTGGAAAAATATACTGAACCTGTCAGTAAGAGGTTTGCCGACATGTATTCTTACTTACGTACATTGGTTATTGAAGTAATGAAGCTGGCTCGCCATGACTTAGAAACCAGGTGGAAGAAAATAGCAGATTCAGATAGCAGCAAGCCGGCTTTACCTGAGTTGAATGGTCTTAACTTTAAGGCAGACACAAAGCAGACACAATGCACAGCTAAGGTACTAGATCATTTACAGAAAAGCAGACTAAGTTCAAGTCGCAGTGATGGATATGTTAGTTTCCCACCCCGTTATCGTGTGTGTCACACCGAACCATTCCCCTTGAGCCATTTCCAAATTGAAGGGGAAGAAAACTGTGGTATTGCACTTTGGGATTTCGAACAGTTTGTTCTCAATGGCCTTGACAACTATGCATGCGTTAACAATTGCCAGTACATCAGACAACTGTTTGAAAAGTACATCAGATGCGGGAAGACATTCTATATGAAAGACCCACTTGGTGGAAGTCGAATGATCCTAATTTCACTAAAAATTCTACAAGTCTTGGAACAAATCGTAATGGATAAACATTCAATACTTGGAGAACATCAGTCTGGAGTTGATATCAGGATAATGCAAGATTTACTACTGCCACAAGACAGTGACATGAAGCTTGCATATGAATTGGAAACTCATTACACCAATAGAAATAAAACACAATTCCCTTCATTAATACAGGAAGAGAAAGTATCAAAGGTTTCTTTTGGAGCTAGGTTTGCCCATCAAAATTATCCAATGCTTAAAAAACTTCAGGAAATTATAGAATACTCTGAAGAACAAATTAGGATTAAGTTGGAAGAAGTAAGAAATGCTCGCCAACGGTGCCTAAATCTACGTCGCCAGGCTGACGTAACTCCACACCAATACAATACAGTGGTTGACGAGTATGGTTTTAAACAACAAAGCCACTCAGCTTCATGTGCTAAATGCTCACTCATAAATCAAGCTGAACATATACAAGTTGATGTTTACGAGCGTCCACTACCACCAGCACAAAATGAGCAACTTGCTGTTGTCTTCGAACTTTTGATTCCTACTGAAATTGCTTGCTTGCGAGATGCGTTGTATTTCTTTGCAAACGAAGTATGTTTCATGATAAAGCAAAGTAGCACTCGTATCCTTCAATCATGGATTAAATATAGCGAGCTTGCAAGACATCACAGCGGACATCAAGACTATCTCCAGCTTGGCAGCACAATAAAAGCCTTTAATTCAACCCATTACAGGTCACACCATCCAGAAAAGTACTCAGATGATGACTTTATTGTGGAGAATGGACTAAACTGCTATTACGAGGTAAATTCATACTGCCTAAAGAAACCCCTTGCTGCTGACATAAAGAAGTATTGCACTTATGATACTGATCATGATGTTAAATACAAATGTCTCAGCTGGACTGTAAAAGATACGCATCACACCCAAAATGAAGTAATGGCAAAACAAAACACTTGCCATGAAGACATGACGCTAACAGAATTTAATGACTTCGGTTCACTCAGAGCTGGTCATCATTTGCAGCTACGAAACATCTACAGATGTTTACAGCAAAATACCCTGTCATTTCACAACGAACCAGTATTATGTCTTGTTTGTCAGGCTGTTTGGCAAGCTGGACCTCAGCCGTCCCCAACACGCATCACTCGTGAATCCCACCAAGATTTGCTAGATTCAGAGTTTACTGCACAGATGCTCATCCTACTAGAGAAGATATTACAGGAACAATCTGAGAATTGGATGAATTATTACATCATTCTCAATGTCATTGTTCTAACAACACGCATTTTAACGTTTTCTCCCAGCAAAAATGTTGAGGTCAGAGCTCTGAATTTGCTCTTACAATGCCGACAGGTTACGAATGAATGGGCACTAAAGGTTGAAGCTGTTTTGTCAAAGATGGCAGAGGGTTCGAAGGAAAAGGTACAAGACTTGAGACAGATTCTCATTTTCGTCAGTGTTTGTTCAGCTCTGACATTTTGGGTAGATCCAAAGAACGTACCGTCTGTCTTGGATGGCCCGGCAAGTGTAAAATGCTGGTTAAATGCAATTGCTAGAATAAAGGACAACATCACCTTAAACAAGTCAGCAGTAACTAAACTAAGTACTCCTCTGCGCAATCTGCTTCGATTGGTTCGAAATACCGGATTGGCACTAGGAAAACATTTGCATGTGGAACTTCAAAAAAACACAGCTGGACTGCAAGAGTTTGCTAAAGAACACTGGCCTGGATCAAAAACGGTATTTATGGGAGAATGGAGATCATGCTGTGGTGCAAACCAACAAGTTTATGAATGCAAAGGCATAGACAGTGAAGAGAATGCAGTCACACTTCATATGGATACTGTATGTGGAAATTTTCTTGTGAATGGATACCCAGTGGGGTATCTTCCAGAGATTATCACTAATCATTCTGATTATCAACGTGTATTTTCCAACACGGTTTTTGAAGTACAGCCTATTTCAGGCCAGCATAGCAAATTGGTAACACGGCTCAAGTACCATAAATGTACGTATTCATTTTCTTTGTGTAATAACTCACTGCTTGTTATTGAGATTCAAGAAGATGGGGAAATGTACCAGTTGATACCTCATAACGTGTTTACGGGCACTATTCCGCATCTTTTGGTACGTGACTTCAGCCACTGGTGGAGCAGGTCTCGTAATTCAGTTATATTTCGTCCAAAAAGCTTTTCAAACCCACGTTTTCGACTAGATGTCAAATATGATCTGGATCTTAGTATACAAGTACTACTTAACACTGCATCAAGTAATGCTGTAATTGACATAAACAGTCATAGCTTCAGTCAACTATACAATGTGATGAAAAGGTTGGAAGATCGTAATTTTCTTCTTGTATTTCACAAAGACGAGAAAGTTGAGGTGGCATTGCCTCGAATGGGGTTACATTTCGAAATTGATTTGACTGACAACATAAGGGAACTGCGGCCTCGTGAATACCCTGAGATGAAAGTAAGCAAGAATCAGAAATTTGGAACGCTTGTAGGACTTGGAAAAGGCCTGCTTCTAGAAGCTTTGGATTCAACACTAAATATCAACCAAATTCTTCTTGTGCCCCATGGAAAAGTACAAATCCATCCTAAAGAAGGTCACCAGTTAGTTGACATTAAGCTCGAAGAACTCAGAAAGCCTGAATTTTTTGCAATTGATGTAGATGCACATCTGCGTCAGCTTCGAGCAGGCCAAAGCCATGTCTGTTGGCTATTTCTAGCTTATTTGCATGCTGCAACATCATCACCACTGCCAGACGAACTCACTGGTTTAACTGGAACTGAATCTGCATTGCGCTTATTAAATTCTCCACAATGTTGGTCGTGCCAACCATTGGACAAAGAAGCAATGCTAATTCTTGAAGAAATTGCTTCTCTCTCACCCAAGCGCCAATATTACCCACCAAATCCTAAGTGCATGGAAAAAGTCCAGTGGCCTCAAGGTGTAGATTCTGTCTGCGCTCACGATTCTTACAGAGAGACTGTTACCAGCTTAATTGAAGACAGCAAACGGCTGGAGTTTCTATATCCTTCCGAACGAAAGGAAAAGCAAAGTTGGGAAGAAGTAGAACCTGTTCTTGTTTCAAAAGCGTTTTGGCATCATCGCACAGTGTGCCCAGAATTGGGAAAGGGTTTTACAAAATCCAATGGTCCCGTACAACATGTGCCAAAAACCACTAGGGAATCAACATTTTGCACAGATCTCGACAGCAAAACCATGCAGTCTGTTAGAACCATGGCTCATTCGGGTCACTATTGGTTATCCACCATTCCTCAGGCTGGAATTGGAGGAATTTTAACATCTCTACTTGTGAATGGAAATCAATCACTGACTGGAGTAACAGGAACATCATTTCATACATTGAGTTTCAGTGACATTATTAAAATGAATTTTACAAACTCTTGGTTGGATCTTTATAACTTTGGTAGAAGGGTAAACACTAATCATTATAAATGTGAATGGACCATGCTTATTAGTGCCCTTGCTTTCACGAATGTTCCACTAGAACATCTTAAACTTCTTCATGCTGTAGCAGTTAATGCACCGAGGTTCACAAATGTCAACCCACCACCTTACAAGGAATACATCTGTGTCAGCGAAAACTTTTTCAATGAATCGACGGTCAAATCAATTTTCAAGCAACATGCCGTTACCTTTACACACTATTTGAAGCAAACTGGTGAACAGAGGCGTTATTTGGAAACCTACGAAGACTTCACTGTAAGGGAGAAGAAATTGAAACTTCTGTACGATTCAAGGGTTGCTAGCCAAGTTAACACGTTGACGGATGTAGTAGAAGATGCATGGCCAACAGAACAATGTAACTCACTTCATCACTACAAACATGACTGCCCCCAAATAAAAATTTCATCAGCTATTGACCAAGTGAATGACAAATTAACCTGCTGGTACAGAAACCGAGCACTTTTCCTATTCCTTCAGCTAGTTGAAAGAGTCATCCAAGGACTGCCAAATTCACCTGCAGTTATTCTGAATCATAAACTAACACAAAACCCAACATCAACAAGAGACCAAACTGAATTAAAGAAATATTTTGAGATCAATGTGTATGATAGGATGATCCGTGGTATGCAAATCAGTGAAGAGTTTACTCACGTGGGTGACACTTTAACTCAACCTGATAAAATTGAAAGTTTATTCAAAACTGGGAAGTTGTGCTTGACTACTGACCAAGAATATTCTACTACAACTAGTTTACACGCACCTGGCAAAACAAATCAATTCCCGTGGAAAATCAGTCAGACTTGTCCAATTGGAGCATCTTATATGAAAGACACGAAGGACAGCTGGGATGTCTACAACAACCAGCCAAGGAAAACAACGTTCTTACCTGGTCGAACAGAAGAATTGATTCATCAGTTAAAATCCACACGCTCCTGTTACTCTACCTATGCAACAATTGTATGGAGGTACACACAAAACCTGATGCAATCTTTGAATCTGAGTTTTCAAGTAGAAGTGCTTAAGGCTGCTGGGATTTTTCCAAAACTCACACCAGTTACACTGCTTCCTCTTATTTGTGACCGCCGACTGAATGGACGACTTCGTAGTCTTATTGGTTCTACGGCTATTCTGTGGACTCTAGAGCAAAAGGCCAGTCGATGTGTCAGGTTTGCAAAAGCCGGACAACCAAAAGAAGTATCCCTGAAGAATGAATTGATAAATCAGGGTCATGAAAATTGGAGTCCTCAAGATAAACCCGAGTGGCTCCTTCTTGAACTTGAAATGGATATGATGATTCGACCTGTCCAAGTGGAAGTGGCAAAAGCAATGTTGCAACCGGAAAAGAATAAACATGCTGTGATGCAGCTCAACATGGGTGAAGGCAAAACAGCAGTTATTATTCCCATGGTCGTATCGCAGCTAGCAAATGGACAGCAGTTATGTCGAGTGACCGTCCTCAAATCCCTCTTCCAAATAAACAAAGATGCCCTGGCATTTAAACTGGGTGGCCTATTAAATCAGCGTGTGTACACATTCCCGTGCCGAAGAGATATGAGTATTGGTGGACAAGAAGCCAACATAATGCTGGATTTGTACAAAGAATGTGCATCAAAGCGAGGAATTGTATTAGCACTTCCTGAACACAGACTCTCTTTCCAATTGAAAGGCTATGAAAAGAGTCGCAACAACATGATTTCAGATGCCAGTCCACTGTTAGCGGTCCAGTATTGGCTTAACGATAATGCCCGTGATGTTTTGGATGAGTCAGATGAAATTCTTCACGTCAAATACCAACTGGTCTACACGATTGGAGCGCAAACTCCTCCAGGTGGAGGAAAACTAAGATGGATTGTAGCTCAAAGCTTGTTAGAATTAGTTCCAGGTCGGCTTTGTGATATTATACAAAAGCATGGGGCTGACGCAGCGGAGTGTGAGTACCACACAAATCGTGGACACAGTTTCCCACCTTGTCGCTTGTTGAAACAGGAGTATTATGAAGAACTATGCAAACTGCTGGTAGATGACATATTCGAAGGAAAATTACCCATGGCATTTCCTGACCTTCGAGCCGCCAATAGACAAGTGATTTACAAGTTTTTGATACATGCAACTATTAGCAAACAAGAGCATGATGAAGTATTAGAAATCTTGAACTCTGGTATAAACGCTAGTCATTGTGATGTTCTCCTTATTCTTCGTGGACTTCTGGCTTGTGGAGTTCTCTGTCTTGTACTCAGTAAACGTTGGAGAGTAAACTATGGTGTCAACCCAAAAGGACATAGACTCATGGCTGTACCATTCAGGGCAAAGGACGTTGCTGCTGAAAGAACAGAGTTTGGACATCCAGATATGGCAATTTTGTGCACCATCTTGAGTTATTACTATTCAGGCCTTTCTGAAACTCAACTCGATCAATGTTTTGACCGTCTCTACCGACAGAAGAACTGCGATCAAGAATACAAAATATGGGTTACTAAAATACCCAAGCCCCACCCATCTATCCAAACGTTGGGTGGAATTAACCTGAGAGACTTTGAGCAAAAAGAGAAAATTCTGTATCCTGCACTATTGAAGAACCCAGCAGTGGTCAATTTCTTTTTGGGCAATGTTGTTTTCCCTAAGGAAGCAAAACAGTTTGAATGGAAAATGTCATGTTCAGCCTGGGATTTATGTTCAGATGCTTTTGCAAACCCAGTTACCGGATTCAGTGGGACAAATGACACAAAGCTGTTGTTGCCGCTCAACATAGAACAGAAAGACTTGCCCAGCCTTCTTGGAACCAATGGGAAAGTGCTTTACAATTTACTTCTGCCTGAAAACAACACTTACAATAGCTTTCCTGCAGGGGTATCTAGTATTGATATTTTGAAGCGTTTGGTGAACGAAAACATTCCACTGCTGTTAGATGTTGGCGCACTTATGACAGACCTCGACAACAAGACAACTGCTACTAAATGGTTGAAATTAACACACGAAGAAGCAAAAGAAGCAGCCATTTACTTTGATGAGGAGAATAAACTAGTAGTAACCGATAGAGATGGCCGGACAAGTAAGCTTGAGTTGTCCCCGTTCAGAAGGCGAATGGAAAAATGTATAATTTATTTAGATGATTTCCACACGAGAGGAACAGACCTGCCAATTCCTAGAGGATCAAAAGGGTGTGTGACCCTTGGGAAAGGTGTAACTAAAGACAAATTAGTTCAAGGATGTATGAGGATGAGAATGTTAGGAGAAGGTCACACTGTTTGTTTCTGGGCGTCAAAAGAAGTTAACAGTGAAATAACGAGGTTGTGTCATAAGTCAAAAGACAATGTTCAAACAAGAGATGTGTTACGTTGGGCTATGGAAAACAGCCGCATTGCTACTCGAGAGGGCTTTCTTCAGTGGTCTGTGTCCGGTTTCAACTATGCAAAGAAGAAAACTGCACACTTTCTGTTTGAGAGTAGCAGAAACAAAACAGCTGATGTTCCTAAGCTTGGCGAACGCTGTTCGGACATGGAAGTCATCAGTCTTAAAAAAATGTATGGCACATTCCGTACTGAAGAGGTGTACCCGAATATAGTGCGTTCTTGTCTTCATGATATTAAATCGCACTTCGTACCCTCGAAACTTGGAACGAACGAGTCTTTTAGCGCTGAAAGAGCATTAGTTATCTTAAATGAAGTCGGGGCTCAGATTGTGGAACAGTGTAAATGCTTTGTCCCCACTGTGAAACGATTATCATACTTGCTTGATGAAGAACAGGAACGTGAATTGGAGCACGAGTTAGAAGAAGAATGGGAAAATGATAGACCCGCTTCTGCAACCCCTGCCAGGCACACTTTGAGTGATGGCGTGAAAAGATTTGTCGTTGAAGGAATTCTACCTGGAAGTGACGCTACCACATGGGCAGTAAAATTGCCACTGGCCCTTCAGAAAACAAAATTGTGGCCAACTGATGTTCAGGCTGAATGTTGGGGTGAAAACATATTTGTGTCAAATGATTTTGTCTCTGTCATCACTATTTGGAATCAAAAAGATAAGGCAGATCAGTTCTTGAGGCCACCAAACTGGGTTGCTGCAGTAACGACGAACAATGAAACAACTCTTTTGTTACTCAGTCCCTTCGAAGCCAATGCGATGATGCCGATATTTCGCTCAGGAACCCCAGCTGCCATCCTTCATATGTTTGCTGCTCGAATGTGTCCTGGTCAAGATACTTTGTTTGGGCGGCCACAGTTGGCAATGCCTTCATCAAACGTGCCCTTTAATTACTGGAATTTTGATAGTCTTTATATCAATTTGGCTTTATTTGGAGGCAACCTGTATTTTGCAGACAAGTCCGAACAAGACAAATACACTCATTTCTTGGGTTACATCCTTCGTCCACGGACAGGAAATGAAACTTATTTTTTTGATCAAGGCTTGACATATAACGGATTTGTGATGCCAGACTATCGACCTCTTCTGCCATACATCACAAGTCGATTTCAACACAATCCAGATGTATTAGTTCGTGGCATACTTGAGAGGCGCCTTGAACTTGTTCCAGATAATTGCCATATAAACAGCGTCATCATTGAATCACGAAAGCCATTTCTTTGAGGTAAGCAAACCATCTTTTCTGTTGTCTTAATACTCTTAGAAATTGAATGAGCTAGTAGTCGGTTAATAGAATTGGAAAAAAAACACTTCAAAATGTAGTATAACAGTGTTAAGATTTGGAATATATGTATTGCCAACAGCTTTAAACGGGTGACTGCAGAACTATCATTACAATCAAATACTTTAAAAAAAATTACAAACCTGTATTGGTCCTTAGTAATTAAATTAAGTATATAATTATTTACATAAAAAGCTGTTTGATCTATAGGAAGAGGGAAAACTTTCTTGCAACCAATGATGGGTGCAAGTCAATTTGGGACCTGAAATGAATTACTAATTTCCGTGTTTGTGGAATATGGTGGAATTTATTCAACACTATTAATTCCAAGTAATGATTGATGGGATTGATTTTATTAGCCTTTGATTTGAACTTGGGCAGCTGCCTAAATAACAAAATGACTTGGTAAGAAATGACTTTGTAAAAAATGACTTTGTAAGAAATGACTTGATGGCTAATTAATTCAATCCATGTTTTACTCAGGTTAACTTGACAAAGCATTCATTGCCTTGTTTTGACCTGATTTGATTCAACATGAATTGTAGGAGCAGCTCAATTCCACAAATATCCATGTGCATTTAACAAAATCATCTATACTAAAGACAATTTCCTATATTTTGACAGAATTTGCCTACAATTTGGGATGGACTTTAGTTGAATTGGGTGGAATTGGTCAAAATATTTCCTGAATCTGCCGGGATTTGACAGGAATTGAGATTGGATCAACATAAGTCAAGAAATGGAACTGATTTGTCAGAATGAGAAATGAAAAGTCATTAATTGTAATAAAATTGAAATAGTAAAAAAAAATATGGCAGTATATTGGAATATGGTAATGCCATGGTTAGAATTAAATTTGACTCAAGAATTGTAATTGTAATTGATCTGAATGGAATTGCTCCTCAGTGGAATTTAGGTTGAAATGGACTTGATCTGAAATTCATGTGATGCATATGCATTTCAAATCCATGGTAATGGAAGTTATGCCCATCACTGCCTGCAATTGAACCACAAAAATGCCTCGGAACATTCGACCTGAGTTTCGACTTATCTATGCGATGACATTTTTTTGCAACTCGCCACTGGCTGTTTAACCAGCTTTGACTAGTCGCTAGTTGTGTTTCGTTTATCGTCATGTCGAATCCCAAGTGAATCCCAATCGCAACAGTCCTTTTAGAACAATTTATGATACTGTTTTGATTAAGATGCTGTTCAGGTAACAGCACATGCAAAAAAGGATGTTTTGACACCAGTATCTACAGAAACATTCTATTTCCATAGACAAATTAACTACGGAGAGGTTTCATTACGAAAAAAAAAATTGTAGGTGAATATTGTTCGCATGAATCAGGGTGTAATTCATTTTGTAGAAGAATGATAAGTGTTGTAAAAAACAAACGATTTTCAATGAACCGTTTTTTTATTTGGTAAATATGGTATTTCGACATCTCCCAAATTAACATCCTTAATATGGATTGAAGTGGTGTTGTTTATGTCTACCAAGCCCCTACTATTGTTGAGAGAGACCAGAGAGAGAAATAAAAAGAAAAGGGACAAAACAATAAATGAAACGAAGTACATGAGTGTGACGAAGCTTGCTAGTTTAACAGTTGTTTCCGACAGTTTCTGATTGCCAGACTATAAATTTAATTGCCAAGTGGTGATGGCTGGTGCTAAATCCTGATCTGTACTTATTCTGATGCAATCCTGACGTAAAGTTGTTTAGCAATCTTTGCTTGTGAGTTAGACTTCCAAGACTTGCATTCGTCTTTACTCCTCCCCGAAGGTCTAGCGCGACGGGCCGGAGAGCTGCATGGCAGTTGAAATGATTGACAGGTGCCTTTGGCATCTTGGTTCCTAACTTTATAGTTTTGGAAAGTTAGTGTGCTTACACTTTAGCATGACACAACCCTGCAGCCAATTAATAGGCCAGAAAAATTTGACTCCCACCCAATCAATGGGACTTAGCTCCATCGTAAGCCCACACTTCATGCAGTTGGAGCTGCTTGTAAAGTATAAATATTTATGTTGTTCATTAATTTAATGTCTTGCAAACCAGGGGTGTGCCCGGCAGTCTAGACCAGAGTGAGTTGGACCGGGTCACTTTTTTTGACCCGGTGAACTGAAAATAGGTTGGCTTGGGACTCGGTGACCCAGACTGCACCAGTGTCCTGGTGACTACCAGACCCAGTTTTCCAGATTGGCCCGGTGACCCAGTGACCCGGCCAGACCTAGCTGGACCCGGTGACCCAGTGACCCGGCCAACATGGCTTGACTCAATAACCAGGCCTCACCTGGATTTATGTTCTGACACAGTAGGATCTGGATTGACCCGGTTGGACCTGGTTTGACCTAATGATCTTGGGCAGGAAGAGAAACAACTGAAAATGAGGTCCGAGAAATATTTGCTATTGTAAATTCCCCTACCCCCCATCCCTGGCTCTAAGCAACTCATCATTACTGCAATTCATGTGACTTTGAAACACCCATTTAGCGTTCTTTTTAACTGTAACAAATGCTTTACGTGTTCATTTTAATCAATCAAATAAGAGTCTTTTGCCCCCTCCTTCCGCCCCTCCAGCCCCGGCTGATGGATGCTGAATGATGAATGAGCCACTGTAAGGAACAGATATTCTAAACTGATATTCTCTCCCCACATAAAATAAATTGTTGTTAAGTCTTACTGCTATTCTGGATGGATGGCTAACCGCACTTTCACCAACTGTCACAAATTAACTTTGCAACGTACATTATGTTCTTCATAGCAACACTAACTTGCAACATCAAAACAATTATTATCACTGTTAAGCTTAAAGAAACAAATTTAGCAGTAAATTTTAGTAAGGCTGGCTCTACTTAGAAAAAAATTGTAACTTTGTTTATTATTTTTTTTTTCATTATTATTATTCGTTGGCTATACCAAATAACCGTAAAATATTTTCCGTAGAAACAGTGGTAATCACTTTAGGTACTACCACAGGAAAAAAATTCAATTATTTTAGTCTAAGGCTTAGTTGGAGGTCTGAATCAGTTCAGCCAACCAGGTCACGCTAGGTCACCAGATCTAATCCGTAGTTCCGGGTCAGATGCTCAGACGCGGTGACCCGGCCTAAAACTTGACCCGAATCACCCAGTGATCCGGTTGACACAGTTGACCCGGAGAGCCAATCCAACTCTGGTCTAGACAGGAAAGGATGAAGCAAAGTAAATTAGAATAGTAAATTAAAATTAGCATTTAGAATAGTCACCAGTCAGTTACTACGATTTCGTAAAGGTATATTTTCTACGGTTATGTAGTTAAAACTTAATTTAGACTCAGTTGAGTTGATAGGCTTGCTACACAAGTCTAATATCTAGAAACTTGTTTGGATAGTGAGGACATAGTAAGTTGAGGATCCACTGGTCCATTAAATGCCAGCCATTAGTGTTTACACTATTTTTCTCGAAATAAGTTTATTTCCTGAGAGAAATAAAGTTTAAACGAGTTAAACTTTGAAAGATGGTTTTGGCTTCTGACAGAATGAGGCTCATTTCTTCTACTTGTTACAACCATGAAATGTACCAAAGTTATTACTAAGATGTAAATATTTGAGAACCAAGTTGAGTTAAATAAACCAACTTTCATGCTAACTTGTCTAGAATTCTTCTATTCGTTAAGGACATGGTATACAAATTGTAGTGCCTGCCTTATGCAAGTGGTGGCAGCATTTCTAGTTTTAGTTAGGAGTCTACTATGCAATTATAGTTACGGCACCCCCCCCCCCCGGGGGGGGGGGAGGGGAGGTTATTAGTTTAGGGCTCTGCAACAATACCTACATTTATACATCTAAACTGCAGTTCTTGAGATTATTGTTTCGAAAGGTGAAGGCTGTTTTATTAATTCCCATTCTGGTCACGAATTAGCATAACTTGGCATTTTGCTGCCTGTCCCCAACATTTACTATAATGAGCAATGTGACGGTAATTGTACTAGCCATTACTAGATGGCTGACTCCATTCTGTATACCACAGCAGTATTGTTAGTCACAAAGTTGACGTTAACAGCAATAATGTCAAACCGCAGTAGAGATCTACCACTGGCTACAGTAGAGTCTACCACTGGCTACAGTAGAGTCTACCACTGGCCAGTCCCCGCATGGTGAATAACTTTTGCGGTTGGCCAGGTTTGCGAAAAAACTAGCAAATTAACATTAAAATTATTAAACTCAGCGGCTTCTGCACATTTCGTTATTTTTTATTCCACTTATCGCTATTATGTATCCTAACAATAAAAGGGGCTAGATAAGCATAAACAATGCACCATTCCAATCCATACTATTATTATTATTATTTATACCACGGCTGTGACGTCACGCTAACTCAACGCCATGCTAAATTTCCGTAGGTTAAATCCTGTTAACCAACACCAGAAGTGTGCGTCATCGCAAAAAGTGTGGGTTATCAAGTTACACAACACTTTTGCCGATAACCCACACTTTTGACACTTCCGGATCACGCGACCAGGAACGCACACACCAACAACCAAATACAGCGTGCAAAAAAAAAAAGTAACGCAATAAAAACGTACAAAACGAATTACTAAAATGAATGAAATCCGATTCCTGCAAACTCTCACTAAGCTTGTTTACTCGCGTTACCTCTCCCTCCACAAACTGAAATGAAATGACCTTCAGTCATACCGATACCCTATTACTGTATTTTTTAAACAATTCTCAAACTACAAATGCAGAAAATGAATTACGTACCTTCTCAGAATGTCCTAGTAATGTCATTGTATCCCTGCTGTGCTGTCTCACATGTTGAATTATTCGCTCCAAACACGATAAGGCTCAATAAACACGAGCGAGGTTCCAGCGAAAAACCAAACCCAACCGATGCTTGTCTATTCTCACCTCCCCCCTCCCCGTTCCTCCACAAAGTTTGACTCTTCCGTTACATCACACACTTCCCCCTGCGCAAACTAATATGATATGACCTTCATTCATATTGATGATCAACTTTTTCTTAAAGCAATTTTCACAAAACACAAACACGTTTTAATTAAATACGAGTTAGATGGACATCCCAACAGTGATATAAATCAGTTATAGTTTATAAACGATTGGTTATCGATTTTTAACCCATGGCTGGGATCAACCTTCACCAATGTCAGTCGCCACTCGCTAAATGGCGAGGAAACTTCAGCAGTTGGCAACTTGGTTTTTAGACCTACTCGCCAAAATGGCGACTGATTAACAAACCCCGATACACAAATTGTCATATCTCGGGAACCGTATTAGCTAGAAACAAGCGGTTTGCGGCGTTGCGTGCAGAATTACAAGGGCTCTCCAACCAAGTGTGCAATACTGTTGCTAGATTCCGGCCACTGAAAGAATGACTCGGCGTTCGTCGAATATCGCGCGTTTTTGCCAGTAGGATAGGTGCACCTTGCCAACAGCGAGTTCAATCGAGCCCAGACATAGCGTCGAATTCGACTTCGTTAGCGAAGCGCGGTAAATCTTAACACAGTCAAGCTCTGGAGATGTTTAAAACGTCGTCTAGTATTTCGAATCCAGGGTGAGTGAATTTGGAGAGTATAGAACTAACACGCAATCCAGAAAGTGTGCAGTGGCTGTTACTGAAGTGTTGTTTTGAATAAATAAAAGCCAGTAAGGTGCAACATGTATACAATACTAACGCAACGTTTCGGGTCTGAATGCGACCCTTTATCAAGTGTAAAATAAAAAATAAAAATAAAAATTTTTTGGAGTGGAAACTTAAGTCATATTAAAAATACACAAGAAATAAAATCCAACCAACACCAATGAAAACACTAAGCACCAGAAGGACCTACGACCAGTTAAAAAACCGGGCAATAGGGAGACCCACAGTCTACCTGCCAAAGCAGGTCGGCTGTGGATAGTGAGGGAAGCCAGGTGTTGTTTCATGAAAAAAATTACAGGTCCAGAATTAATTTAGAAACTATTAGCATCCTAGCTCAACGGCCCCTCGTTCATAATCACATAATGCCCATTAATAATCAAGAGTGGTATATAAACCACCTGGCTTCCCTCACTATCCACAGCCGACCTGCTTTGGCAGGTAGACTGTGGGTCTCCCTATTGCCCGGTTTTTTTAACTGGTCTTAGGTCCTTCTGGCGCTTAGTGTTTTCGTTGGTGTTGGTTGGATTTTATTTCTTGTGTATTTTTAATATGACTTGAGTTTCCATTCCAAAAATTTTAAATTTTTTTTATATTTTACGCTTGATAAAGGGTTGCATTCAGACCCGAAACATTGCGTTAGTATTGTATACATGTTGCACCTTACTGGCTTTTATTCATGCAAATCATTTTTCGGTGCTTTTATTCTTCAGTTTCTGACTGGAGTGTTGTAACGTTTTGCTAAATTGCTACACATCTCATGCAAGGCGCGTAAGCCTATAGCTTTTCCGGGCAAGTGATGTAGAGATGCCGGGAAAAAAAAAAGCCGTGTCTATCACCCATTTCGCAGCTCAATTTTTTCGACACGTCAATAATAAGACGTATTATTGTAGACATGCGTACAAATAAACAACTCCCTATTGTTAAGAAAATGTCGGCAGAGCAAAGGAATGCTTGGGGTTTGATGGAAAAAGGATAGCCGTCTTGTTAGAAGTCTTGGTAATTAAAAATCCATTGTGCTCTTATTTGTGTTATTTTCCAGCTGCTGATTACAATGTACTGTATTACAAACTAAATTGACAAATGGGCATGAGGATTGGTGGGGGGGGGGGGGGCGAAGCGCACCTAGTTTTCCATATTTTTATGGTAGTAATCGGCGCTATACAGCAATTAAAGTAAGGGGCGGTGATAAAGAAAACGCGGGATAACGATGCACCGATTCCTTGTTTCGTGCTACGATTCAAAATGTTTGTCAACAGAACAAATCATTGAAAGAAGATTCGTGCAACACTACAGAGTTAACGTCTGGGTATAAGAAATCTGACAAAATGACCGGGAGTGGACAAAACATATGTTGATTTGGAGCTCCACTTTGTTCTACGTATGTAAACAAACGAGAGGTCAATGTATTTGTTTTCCCCGTTTATCTAGGATATACACACGTTTCAAGGTAACACGTGTAAATTTATTGTAAACTATTTTCGACTCGCCAGGCTTTTGTTATCGAAAGTAATAGAACACTGTCGAAATCACGAGACGGCTACGGCCGATTTAACAGTTGCCGTACGCAGTCCAACAGTTTTTCGTGTTAGGTAGTATGCTTATTTTAGACACGTGGAGCTCGTTTTATTCTTCATTTGTCTTATTTTACTTTACCTTTATTCAATAAAAAAAATTGAAGGGATAATTTAATAATTCACTATTATTTTGTTTGTTTGGATTTTGGGCAGCTGAATTTGGATGGCTTGCCTGCGTTACTTGTTGTTGCCTGGCAACCATAGGGGAGGATGAATGATGCTTTACGCGCGAGCCACGTTTATATTTTCAGTAACGAACCTTGTTTTTATATCGTTTTTAAAAGTACTTCTAGTGGAACAAAAATTTTCTCACTTCACTATGTTATGAGAGGAACCACAAATTATCTTTCTTTACTCCTAAAATTATTTTATGTGTTGACGTAGCCATAACAACGTCTCAAAACGATCATTCAAATTGAATTCATTGCTAACGCACGGACGACCTCGATCCGATCGTGTACGTAGCACTGCCAAACCTTGGACAACGCCATACCACGGAAGCATCCTTGGTAACGGATAATGAATGGCCAAGAGTGCACCTTGCATGCACCTAAAACAGGTGAGCGAGGTCACGACTTAAACAATCGATGATAACATCAAGTCATTCTCTTAGTGGCCCTAGTATAGACACTTAGCTGATTGGTGAGTTAGATTAATGCAGATAAATATTTAAGCATTAGTAGCAGCACAACTACTAAAATTGTTTCTACATGGCGAGGAGGTAATGGACAATGGCGAGTGCATTTTAATGTCTACCGGCCAAGTGGCGAGTGGCACACAATTCACATTCGTTAAGGTTGGCTGGGATGATTTGGCTGGCTCGACATGCAAATTATGTGCATATTTGCATGTCTCGCCAACCAAATCATCGCAGCCGTGGGTTAAAAATCAATAGTTAAGCGTTTCTAACCAATAACTATTACTTATTCACAGGAGCCTTGGTTCGAGACCACATGCCCTGATACAGAATCTAAACTACAGTAAAGTACCTAACCATAATCTAATAAATATAATCTTATAATAACTTAGAACATCAAAACCAAAATACCAGAAGCACCGGCAATACATACTGATAAGAAATGTAACAGTTAAATGGGGAAACAACAAATAAAAACTTTTCAGTGAAGACCTTGTTGCTACGTCCGTTTACATTCGTCTGTAAAATGAATAATTCCCTAATTTCCTAAAACATTTCCGTTATATTTATTTCTATAACGAAACCTCTGAATAGTTAACTTGTCTATGAAAGTAGAACTTTGGTCTACTATTATAAAGGCATCCTTTGTACGTACTGTGAACAGCATCTGAATGGAAATGGTTTTATAAATTGTTCAAAGGCATATTGATCTTCACTTCAGTATTAAAACATGTAACCTGGGATTCGACACGGAAAGGAACATTCTGGCAATAAACAAAAACACAACTGCTGACTAATAAATGCTAGACCAGTGGCGACTGGAAGGATGTTAAATTTGGCATTTTGATTAAAAGTTGGTGTTGAAATCATAGATGAAGGCTGATCTTGTATAGCTATCTATCGGACCATTAACCTTAGGAGAAATAGAAGCGACCATCTAAACAGAAATGATTACTTCTGGATTCTAGCATTAGGCATTCATGCTGCTAAATAACTGTTTTAAAAAATCACAAAATACAGTGAACTAAAATTACACGTGATGGTAATGATAATGATGCCGTAACATTCAATAAATCTAAAACCCAATACTTAACAGGTTTCTACCAAATATAAGACTCAAACTGCACTAGCTTCATACATGCACAAAATAGATGTCTTGGTAACACTGGGTTGTGCTTAACCAGGTTGTGCGTAAACTAGGATGTGCTCAGAGTCTGACTGGCGAGTAAAGGGCGCCTGTGCTATTTGGAGGGATGCCAGGATGCCATGGGGTTACCTTACACTTGTATGTCTGATAGTGGTGTACCCTCCAACCACTGCTAGATAGTCTGGGGAAGTGATGTAAATAAACTCCCCATGCAAGGTCTTGGGATTCGATTGTCACTTGGACTCGGTGTCCATTTTTTTAAACATCATCTATATCTTATCACCTTTTTTGGTTGATTTTTTTAATTTTATTGAACTTTTTTCTTCTTGAGTGTGAGATGGGTGGGGTAAGAAAAGGGGTTGACAACGGAAGTGAAGGAAAGTCAGAAAGAAGGAAGGAGGGGCCGATTTATGCATTTTGGAATAGTCACCAGCCGAAAAACAATCCGAAATAGGGCACTCATTTTTCTTTGGGGAAGACAAAAACTACCCAAGGGGCACCACAGCCAAAGCGCACCTGTGCCATGACACACTG
>JAHWFP010149725.1:50575-63666 GCA_023313725.1 Lithobius niger
TCAATTGTGAACATGTACATGAATTCAAAAATGTAGATACTCATCCTAAGTTTTTTATTTTGTTGTTATTTTTTATAGGAAATTTGCAGGATGAAACAAAAAGAAAAGATTACCGTCCTAGACACGAAGATGATGAGGAAAACTGATTTTCATTCTTATCATCCACACAAACAAACGTATTGATCAATGAACAAGGATTAAGATTTTTAAAGGGGAAAGGGGATTTTCTTTTAACAGCAATACACAAATTGCCTGTTTTAGGGTTTATGGTATTATTTTACTGTGTGATTTGAACTGTGTGTGTGTTTTATACTGTAGACTATGATTGTGTGTTTTACAATGAGGTGTCTGTGTTATGGTTTTAAAATGCAAAAGACAATAAAAATATTTCATTTTACAAAATGAACTGGTTTACGTTTGTCCTTAAGGAACAGTCCGTCGCAGCAGATTTAAGGCTTAATGGCACCTGTTCCTGCCATGCCTTACCTTCCCTCCACCCATTAGTAATGCCAGGAACAAAGCAGAAAACTAAGGAAAGTGTGTTCCCGTGACTCCCATCGCCCGGGTAAGTCACGTGTCTATAGCGGTACAGGAATTTGTTAGCACAAGTAGCCACCTGTATCTGATAGCCAGAGGTGTGCGCCACATCAATGCTAGTTTTAGGTCCTTTGTTTTTAAACAGTAGGCATTTAAAACACTAAACGATATCAATAATAATATTGAAAAAATAAAATACAACTGGTCGTTCATAAGTTACCCTATCCAAAAAATCAAAGCAATGCTTTGTGACACACTTTGGTCTGCTTTGTGTGATAAGTCCCGGTTTTGATTGCAGTTAAGTCGGTGCATTAGCATAGCATACCAAAATAGGAACTCCTAAACAGTAATTAGCCACTGCAATAATACTATTGCAGTGGCTAACGCAATACTATTCAAGAAAAATAGGGATTCTCCTCAACCCAGGGTTTACTCTAAACCAAAACAAAATGTCGCTTTGGCTGACTTGGATCTGAACCTTGCAACTTTGCTTTTATATATTTTTGCTACACCACTGGTAATTTGAAAAGCCCTTAGCATATACAGGGTTCGTACGCCAGAGATGAAACCATTTTCAAGGCCAACTCCAAGCCAATTTCAAGACCATTTTACACACTAGACTGGTAAAATGACCTTAAAATAAATTCAATCTTTTTGCTAGCATATACTCCATAATTGAAAAAACATCCATTTAAAAGTTATTTATTTTGCCCCCATCTTGGGACAAATTGCCTTTCCACTACCGCACTTATATGTGAATATGAACGAAGGCACGTCGTGTTGTTAACAGAAGATTTAACGAACTATTTTTTATTTACGAACTATTTTTTATTTATTTATGAATTTAAGCAAAAATTTACCATATTTCATAAACATAGTACGCTACAAAATTCAAGGTCATTTCAAGGCTCTTACAAAAAAAATGCCAATTTTCAAGGCTTTTCAAGCCTTGAATTTTTGGTTTTGAAATTTAAGGCTTTTCAAGGAATTCAGGGCCATGTACGAACCCTGCATATAGCAGTATAAAAATTAATGAATTCTCATAATCATGATATTGGGTGTTAAATATTGAGTATCCATACCCAAAGAGCGTACCACAATATTCACCCACAACTAGACAACAGGATGGTTGGATGAAGTGCAACACCAGAGAACTTGTGCTGCTCCCTTTTATTACAAGAGATGAATGACGTCACAGTCACACGATGTCATGCCCGAGGCACAATACAAAGCATGAGTGGCGCACTGTGGTTAGTAGAACTGAGCCACGTTCACTTGCTCCGAAATAGAGATGCGGTAGTATGACTATTGCTCACAATCAAAATGTGGTGCGCTAACTGTAGGACGCAGCCACTCCCACTTGTCCCACGTGGCTACTTCTGGAATAACAAACTGAAATTGAAAGTTCAGGGATCGCAGAGTTCCTACTTTTTCCTTATTTCCTACTTAATTCTTTATTTTCCTAATTTTTTCCTGTTTTCAGATGTAGTCCCTACTTTTTTTCAGCCAGGCTTATTTTGTTTGTAAATTTAAGTGTAAATAATAATTTAGTAATTGTCTCAATCTCTCCTCTCTTTGTCGATTTGCACTGCAACTTTCCTCCACACATGGTCGTTGACAATGGTAGTTGCCGGCAATGTCAAAGTTTTTAATGTCAGTGATTTACCGTCACTTCGATTTTCCACCTTTTCCCTGTTCGGGCACCACTTTTGTTGTGTTGCTGAGCCGTACCCAGATAGCTCCCCCTTCAAAATCCAAACAATGAAAACTGGTCGGATTCTCACTTTGATTGCCGTTATTATCAGGATTAAACCTGAGATGAACTGCATTGAATGAAGCCATGTTGCCTAGTCTGATTGAAAGCTTGAATGGAAGTGGCCACATGACGTTCTGGCCAGTGAGCGTAGGGCACTAGCCACTCAGAGGCGGAAGGTGTTAGGATACAGGGCTTGTGTGTGCCATCCTAACAAAAAGTTGACGAAACCAAAGCTTTCTTCTTTCTTGTTGATACTACACTAGTTTTGTAGACAACCAAACACACATTGCGAACTTAAGTTACCAATTGCAAAGAAAGACGGCGTACACACGTTGAACAACTCCACATAACTACTACCCAGGCACTCATTTGAAGGATGAGTTAAACTCCAGAGCTGAGTCTAGGTCCAGTGATTTTAAGAAATATTTTTTATTTTTATTAAAATTTTGATTAAACCGAAAATACCGTTAATTCGGCAAAATTACTTTGGTCGAAGTTCATATCAAAGACTGTCACTTACGCAAACCAAAATTCCTCTAAGTTACACAATTCAAACTTGCAAATTTTCGAGGCAAGAGTCATGAGACTTGCACAACAACAACAACCACCACCACCAACAACAAACTTCGCCAAGTCCACTACATTCAAATTTCCCTCTCCTTTCCCAGTGAGCCTTGGAACTCAGCTCCCTAGCTCACTGTCTGAGTTGGCTCCCTCATCAATACTGGAGCCGTTGCTGAATGAAGGTAAGAATTTTTCCCAGCTTTTCGTCAGTTTTGATTCAGTTCTGCTGTCACTAATCTTCCTATCTGCCGATATGCTGATTTTTGCACATTCATAAGTGGGGTCTTCCTATCCTGACAGTATTGAATGGCAATGGCCTCCAACGCACAATTTTGATTAAATTATTAATTGACGTAAAAATACATAACAGTCTACGTCAAAGGATGTTAAACAAAATGTGTATTTAGGAGTGCAATTTTTTAACATAATTCATTCATTATGAATCTAATGCACGCCAAAATACATTTTTTTTACTTCATTTTACGTAGACTGTTTTACGTCAATTAATAAATTAAATTACAGCACAATCTTAACAAGACTTGTAAGGGAGGGGCCGAGAGGGTTGCAGTAACCTCCATGGCGAATGAAAATGGAAAAATTGCTGAAACCCGAGAAATGGCTAAAAATATGCACGGATATTTAAAAAAATCACCGTTTGCCCCGTCTGGTTCTGGTTCCACTTTTGTGTACCAATGCAAAAACATTAATTGTATTGCTGCAACATTTTCATGACCTGCAATAAAATAAAGGACAGCACGCGCTCGTTTTACTGACACGCGCGGTCCTTAAAACAGATTATTTTTCTTTTGTCCTTAACCACTCCACCACCATTATGAAGTAAAAATCGAAACTGGGTGTAATACTTCTTACATAATTATATATAAATAGCTACAAAAATCACTCACTAGTCTTTGTTAAATTTACGATTACCAGGACATTGGACAAGTCTCAGTTTTTTGGGGAGTTTGACTCATTTTTTTTAACAGCCTACAAAACAAAAGAAAGGCAAAAGCCAGACAGAACCACATGGATACTGTACGCATGAACTTATAAGTGCCCACATGTATATGGCATAGAAGTATTCATGTTGTACCTCTCCTTCGTATTTGATCACTTGCAACATGGTTGACTGGGTACGGGTCTCACTTCAGGTACAAAGCCAGTTTATTCAACGTCCCCAGAATCCTAATTCACCAAAGCATGGCCAGCAGGAATAACTAGCCCGCAGGTGAACTGGCTCAGAGCAAAGAGGCAAAATTTGAACTTAAATCCTAATGCGCCTTGTTTGAAGAAATAAAACTCGAGCCTCGCATCAAGGTTGTTTCACTACTCTTATACGTCAATGCAGGTGTGTTCGGACCAATTACAGCACGAGTGGAATTGTTAACATATTTATGCAGTAAAATCTTAAAACAAGGAAATTTGAACTATTTTCTACATGCTAATCGTGGCCATTCGTTTGACATGTTAAACAGATTGGGTTGCCTCTCAGAACAAATGCTGGAATATGTGGCAAAATTCTCTTGAAAACTCTAGAATTGGGCCCTCCGTTATGGGACTTATGTCATAACGAGCTCAACCAGCTGAAATTCCCTGACCCATTTTCAGTAATTTCAGTGGTTTGGAAAAGCCACCAGAATTTTTTTAAGAAAAAATAAATATTTTTTTTCTTAAAAGCAGCAGGCCTAGACTAAGCTCCGGAGATCAGCTCATCCTTCAAATGAATGCCTAGGTATTCCTTGTGCAGAGTTGGTCAACGTGTACACACCGTCTTTCTTTGCGATTGGTCTGCTGTTTTTTGCTTGAACAACGACTTTCTTCATTAGGCTTACTGCGATTTTGATACTTTATTACTTCTGCATCAGACGGTTTGTTGTTACTTGCGTTAAAATTCTTCCATTGAGACCACTTATCTTTACAATCATTCGTTATGATGTTTAGTTGTTTTTGTAATTTTGGATGCACGAGGTGGTGGATGAATAATTAAAAAGAAACTTGAGAACAAAATCTAAGTTCAGTAAATACTCAAACTCTGCTCGATACTCCATTCTTCTGTTGCAAACTCGACTCGGCTCAAATCAATTTAAAATTATTCTGTTCACACACCCCTACCTTTAATACGCCAATGCCATGATTAATGTGACAACTCCAAGGTCGTCTTTGGATCGAAGACTTCAGTGAAACATCTGGAAACCATGGAGTAAAGCTCATGAACATTCAGCCTTCACTACAACAATTATTGATGTGGTGGAGGCTGAATGTTCATTAGCTTTACTCCTTGGTTTCCAGATGTTTCACTGAAATCTTCGATCCAAATACGACTTGGTGTATGAAAGATCCAAAAGACTTCGTAGTAGGGGTGTGTGAATAGAATAATTTTAAATTGATTTGAGCCGAGTCGAGTTTGCAACAGAAAAATTGAGTATCGTGCAGAGTTTGAGTATTTACTGAACTTAGATTTTGTTCTCAAGTTTCTTTTTAAGTTGTTATGATAATGACTAGGTAACTAAAATGCAGCTAAACGGACTGTCTGGGTGTACAATTAGGTTTTTTTTTAAGTTTTAACGATATAACTTAAAAACTGTTTGAGGTAGTAGCTTTTAGTTCACACCACTGGAAAGCTCTCACCGAGACGATGAAGTTGGTATACTAATGTCAAAATTGGTCAAATATTACGAAGTTATCACGTTTTCACCACATTACAGTTTTTCGAATACGGTATGGATGAAAGTAACGAGCCGAGTTCGCGTACAAGTTGTTTACTCAGCTCGGCTTAAATTTTTCAAGTATCGCACATCGCTGCTTCCTAGTTGACTTTTTCCTGTTTACATAACCTCGGTAGTAGTAAAAGCATGCTCAAAAAGAAATCAACAGATAACTAGAAAATGTAACTTTTAAGAAACACTCATTTATTTATAACCTATGTTACAATACCTTTGAGCAGTCATTCAAATCGGTGAGAAAATCTGGCTTTGAAGTCTGTAATGTTTGCTGTATGCACACATTGGGCTGCTGACACTGCAAATTAATTACGTCCTTTACCAAATTAGTTAAATTTCTAGTAGCACTCATTCTCCTTGCTACCATGGTTCTGAATTCTTCACGCCATTCCATTTCACTCCTTTCTTTCTGCTTGCAAAATTCTTGAAACCAGGTAGGGGCTCCAGTCGTTGATAATGCTGCAGATAATGGAGTGAGGTTGGAGTTATCGTCTTTTTCAAAGTCCTCATCCTTGTTATCTGAAGAATAGGTGCTACTGCTGTCACATGGCCCTGGAACTACAGAAATATTCGCAGAAGTTATTTTCAAATCTAACATTCTCTTCTTATTTTAAACTTCTAGTTGAATATTGCTGTTTGACACAAATCAACTTCCCTATATTTAAAGATGCAACATACATTAAAATTAAAACTTTAACTTTAACTTTATCTCAGACCAGCAAGGGTCCATATTATAAACATTACAAAGTAAAACAAATATAATAAAACACTAAAGTACAACAACGACAGACAAGAACAACACTGGAACCACTTTCACGGCCTCCACTGAAGTAATCCCCACATAGAGGACAGGGTTTCCGTGACAGTAGGGAGACTTGAGTCCACAACTGTCCTCACGATAGAATTTGCCGAGGAGTACAGTCTGCTCAGGAACGCATAAGCCCTCTGTCTGCGGACTTCCCCAAAACTAGGGACACCCAACGTAGCAAACAACATACTGGCACTGCTTCAGGTTGGCAAGCCAAACAAGAATCGTAGGCCGTTGTTGTAGCACACTCTAAGGCTGTACAAGCACTGGGTAGACCGTTTGTCCACAGATGTATGCCATAGATTTGTGACATATAAATAGTATATGCAGTGGCCACAACTCTGGCTGCAACCACAAAACCACCTACGGATCGTGTTTGCCCTAATACAGGTATTTCTACGCTGATTTAGAATATAACTGTCATCTCTTAGGTCTGGCGAGATTACCGTGCCGAGGTATTTCACCTGCTGAACATGTAATAAAGGATTACCATTTAACGCAACAGTAGGGGGCTCCAGATTTCTAAGAATGCCACTACGTGCAGGGAAGAAAAGGCTGACAGATTTAGTAGGGTTATAATTGAGATCAAGGGACATTCCTACATTGACACAGCAGTCTAGCAAAAGTTGCAAGCCTTTAGTAGAGGGGCAGAGAAGAGCCAGGTCATCTGCGTAACACAGGTGGTTAATCTTAAGTCCTCCAACGATAATTCCAGCATCGACGTCCTGGAGTTCTGTGAGTAGTTCGTCAATATAGATGTTAAACAATAATGGAGGTAATACTCCTCCCTGACGAACACCATTCGAAACTCCAAACCGCCGTGACAAGGACGAGCCTCATCTCACAAGCATTTGCTGTGATCGTAGCCACTGCCACAGAGTACCCACACACCACCTGGGTAACCCACATTTGATCAGAATATGGCACAGTGTACTGTGGTTAACTCGATCGTAGGCTTTGGACAGGTCAAGGAACGCAGCATACAATGGGTTTTCCCCGATTCTAGCAAGCCTCACAGCCTCTTTAAGAATAAAGATTGGTTTATCAGTGCCATGCTTTGGTTTGAATGCAAACTGGCTATCGTCTGTACGCAAAAAGCCGCTTATAAAGAAGATGCAATGACTCGTTCAAAAATTTTGGAGAAGGAGGTGGCAAGGGCAATGGGACGATAATTATTGGCTCAAGTAAGATCTCCAGTTTTCAGCTTGAAATAACAATATCAGACATGGCCTATGGTATTCAGCAGTGGTAAGCCATTGCATTAAACATATGTGCAAGAAGATCCTTCAACTTGGGGAAGCAAATTTCACGTGTCCATTCTGGCTGCCTGGTGCCTTTCCATTTAGCAAATGTTCACATGCATCTTGCATCAATGTAGGGGTAAAGGTTGGTGTAAAACCATTTCCAGTGGCCAGAAAATTATCAACTTCAGTGATATGTTCTGTCACTGGCCGCACATCATTGAAGACATTATGATATTTGTCCACCCAAAGTCTAGCGATACCCTCATCACCTTTCACACCCTCAATAATGTCAGATCTTCGTGCACGATTTATGGACCTTTTCCTTACCTCCTGCCAAAAACCAACGGGGCCATCTGCAGAAAGCTTGTTGGCAAGGACATCAGCCCGCATCCGTACCTCATTTCGTTTGCACTGTCTAAGATTACATCTGAAGGTTTTACGAGTCTGGCACATTTCCATCCAGAAATAGCAATCCACATCCAAAAACATTATCTTGGATCTCGAGTTTAGTGCCAGGAAACTTGAATTAATTTTGTGTCGAGCAAGGCCTGATGAAGGATCGGGGAAAGACGGGACAGTGAACGGCAGTAAAAAAAAAGAAATCAAAACTATATTTAATATCAATTAGCTCCACCCACAAAGATTTCTAGACAGACTGTTTCGCCCTTGTTTGGGCTCGTCACTAGAGAATACTTTGTAGATGAGAGCTAGCTATCAATTAGGTGAGATCTAATTGATATTAAATGATCAATCGGTAAAAATTGTCCTGGAGCCCCAAACAAGCAGAAGTTTCTGCTATTTCGCTTGCTGAAACCGTATTCGTTTCGCCCTTGTCGTAAAACTATATGAAAAGAGTTGAAAATAAAATGGGTTAGTAGGCGTTAATAATTACTATACCTAAAAGAATTTGGCAAAACTAATCAAAATCACTGCGTCGAATGAAACTGTCCCATCGTGCGTAACTTTCTGTTGATAATGGTACTTACAAGATGCTTCGTGTGGTGCAAAAGCAATCCCCCTCCTTTTACCTTAATCATTCAACCCCACTGCACATTTTCTGAGTCTCTTAAAGTCCTGAAGTTTAAGTAGCTTAGCGTAAACATGCGTAATACAGCTGGAATTGTTTTAAAATAAACTCAACAGCTTTCCTCAAGGAATGTATTTTCATTCAGATTATTACCGCCAGGGACAGGAATTATACAGAATTATACAGTTTACCTTGTAAATACAATGGCCTTTTTCCTGCCATATCTCAACTATTCTTTCGTAAGGCTTAAAGATACATTCCTCTCAGTTGGCATTCCTAGATGGCTCAATTTTGCAACATACTTCAGATGAGTGTAAATGATGCAAAGGCATTCATTTTCCAATTTTTTTCCTTGTGATAAACGTTTTTTGGTACATTCACTCTAACCTATGTACAGTTCCGGTAAAAAAAAATGCTCTTTTTCGTTATATCGAGGGTCGTAATGACAACCATGGAGAAATTCAGGTATCTCGAAAACTGCTCAACGGTTTTTCATGAAACAAAGACTGAACTGCCTATTAGACTGTCTACTGTATTTCTACCCGTATTAAATACTACGTTATCTGACTGAAAATAATTGGCCGAGCGAGAATAATTTAATGATATCTGATGATATCTCGAAAACTAGTGGAAGGCTTTTCATGAAACAAAGACTGAATAGCACATTATATTTTAATGCTGAATACTGCATGTCATACGTATGGAAATATAGCATATATCATAACGATTAATCCAGTTTTTCTTTTATTCAATTCTATCCAGTAATTTATGAGATATATTATTAGTTAACTCGTGTTGATTGCTCGGCCAATTATATTTGGCTACTTACCATTACATGTAATACGTATAGAAATACAGTTGATATCATAATAAGCAACCCAGTTTTTGTTTCATTCAATTCTGCCCAGTAGTTTTCGAGATATCACCATTTTCGTTCAGTGTCCCATACATTAATCTTGCCACTTTTTCCGTATACCGAAGGCATTTTTTTGGACCGGAGCTGTACATGTTGGGTGACCGTGTAAGTATGTCTAAGCGAAAGGACCTTAGCCTTTGGTTTATAAGGTCATAGGTTCGATTCCCCGCTCGGGCAGTCTGACATATAAGTCCAAAAGGCAACGTAAATAGGTTTGCATCTGTATTTATTGAACAACATGTAGTTATAACTACTGTAGTTAAACTACTTCGAAAGCCTACAGCCACAGATAAAGGTACTGCATTGAGTATCAATCAGGCTACCCGAAGGTCATCCTCGAAATGATTCCATGAACGAAATTAGGAGAATCTTGCTGAATTCCACGTCGGTGAGTGAAACTAGAGCGCACTTGGAAGATGCCAGGAAAAAGTATATTAACATGAGCCACAGGGCCTAGTGAAAAAAAGGAACGGCTCAAGGAACGAAGGATGAGTGAAAAGTGATTAAAAGAGTGAGTCACACATATGTTGAAAGGGTAAGCGAGAAGGTACAGAGGATTTTGAAGAAGGAAGGATTCGACAAGACGACTTAATTAACACACACCTGTTGGCATCAAGAATAAGTGAAGGAAGAAAAGACTAGGGGAGGTGAATGGTTTAAAAAAGAAGTCTGTGATGCGGCCATGTTAGACCTGGCCGAAGTGATGGCCATGGACAACTTGGACAAAGCAACAGCGACCTTCATTGCGAGAATGTTAGCCTACAATGAAAGTGAAGTTATTCACGTACGAGACGAAAAAGGAGACATGCGGAGAAGAAACTTTGGGAGCAATGGGGTGGCGTAAACATCCAGACAGAGCCGAGGATGGTTTTAGGGGCGGTGATGGTTTTAAACGGCCACCACGGTGGCAATTAAGGCAACGCGTCCAAGGCTACAGGTCTGGAAACTGCTACTGCCAAATTCACTCCTTACAGGAATTGTTCCTGGATAAGTTTGCAATCGGAAAAATTCCCCTCTGGAAATACGAGCCAATATTTTTCTACAAGTGACTAACGGCACGAGGATGGTGGGCGTATTGCCTGGATGCCAGGGGGAA
Organism: Lithobius niger; assembly: GCA_023313725.1. Taxonomy (NCBI): domain Eukaryota; kingdom Metazoa; phylum Arthropoda; class Chilopoda; order Lithobiomorpha; family Lithobiidae; genus Lithobius; species Lithobius niger. Next base: position 61,244 of record JAHWFP010149725.1, read on the forward strand.
AGCAGATAACGCCCAAACACGTGGGGTACAGCTGTGCCTTCGACTGTCCCAGAATACTGCCATAAGGCGGCCTCCACCACTGGGATCATGTTCCATAGGACGCAACACAGGAGCTTTTTGCAGCACTCGATCTGATGGAGTGGCTGCGTGCAATCGGCTTTGGGAAAGGTGAATTGTCACTATGACTAGCTTCACCACGGATCGATTTCCACATCATGCATATGCCAGTTCCAGTGGACATTGATTCGTTGCAGTTCGGGAATGACAAAGACATGCTTGTGGCAGTGTCAGTATGGCTCAGCGGTAGGACCTTTTCCTTTGGTTGCAAAGGTCATGAATTCGATTCCCCGCTCAGGCAGTCTGACATACAATTCCAAAAGGCAACGTAAATAGGTTTGCACCTGTATTTATTGTGAAACGGCGCAGTGTGAAAGGGAGCCGAGATTGGCACCAAGGGAACAAATGGAACGCACACGGACTGGTACTAGGAACGGTGTATAAAAAAAGATATGGAGACGGAACTGCCCATGCGTGCAGTTATGAGTTGAAGTGCAGACGTGAATGGTCGCACGAGTGCACCCCATAAATCATAGAAAACTGGGTAGAGCAGTGCGAGACCATGTAGAACTATTAGTTTAGTTATGCTATACCTATACTATGGTTGATTAGTATGTAAACGGTGCAATATTCTGTAATTTGCGGTGCACTAACAGTGTTCCAAGTTTAGTCCCGAATCGGACCCACAACCCAAAGCACAGAGGTAAGCACAGATGAGTCAGTTTTCAAATAAAGTGTAGCGGAGCGCACGAGACTTGGCAAGCAATCAACATATTCGACAAAGAGCAGACCAGCCGCACTGCTGCTAGTAACAGGAATGAATAATGCATCATGCTCGGTTGCACAGATCGAGGTGAAGGTGGACCATCACATAGATTTGTTAAAAGAGTATCCGACTTCACCAGTGCTGAATAAAGGGGAAACTCCCTCAAAAGAATGTTCACCTTCTTTTGGTTTAAAAGTGGACATCAGCAGCTGGAAGTGTAAGGGTTAGCGTGCGGTATTGTAATCTGTAGGGGGGTTCAGGTATTAGCAGACCTTCAGTGAGTGTGCGTGTTCCGCCACCATACTATCACCAAGACTAGATTTCCGCTCGCTCATACCCACTCTAGGGGGAAGTATTTGGTCAGTGGTTTGTTTAGAATTTTGTTGAGTTTTGTTATTCATCTAATGTAGTAGCATAGATTCAATGGGATATAAGCGATTTGAAGCGGGGGCTGAATGTGAGGGTGGATTAGCCACCACTCACGCCTGGTAAATATAATGCGAAGTGCAACCAATCAGCGCAGGAATCGGTGCACCTTGCATGTAGCATGAGACAGAGAGAGGATCTGTACCTGCAGAGCTAGTGTATACTAAGACGACAGTTAACCAGTATTGAAGAAGTTTACTTAATTGTCACTATGTCCGGTGAGAAATACTACGCAGCGAGCATGCAACCTGACAGTAGGTGTGTGCAGTGGCGTAACTGAGGTTTTGTATTGAGGGGGCAACACTAGCCATTTAGCCTAATGGTGTGGCGGGGGAAACAGGTACGGAGTTTGGTGGAGTGCTGGGAACTCCCCCAGCGGGATCCGGGGCAGAACCCCGGTAGCTGACGCTTTTTTGCCATTTTCCGGCACTTTCTGGCCTTGTAAAGTGCCATAGGACACATTTTTATAAAATCAATTTTACTGACCGCATTATATACGCATAGAAAAATGTGTAATGCAAATCTTTCAGTTTTCATACTAGATGCTTATTTTTTATAAATACGTTTCAGGTTAGTTAAGGTTTTTTCAGCCATGCAAAAGGTGACTTGGCCAATTTGCCGAATAAGCCTTCAAAGTCGAGAGGGGGCGAATCGCCCCTTTGCTCCCCTACTAGTTACGCCACTGGGTGTGTGAAATTAGTTACTAAAGGCAAAAATATAGAGACAAAAATCGATAGCATCGTCAATGGCCGTGACCTGAATTTCTCCAAACACATTCAGGCTGCCGTGGCCAATGCTTATGCAGCCTTCGTCTCTTCCGGATCAAATTCTGAACCCTACCATACAACCTTCCTCATGTTGTAGCCTACCACAGCAAAGTTCACAGCATTCTTGGCGGGCCAAACATGGTAGGTTCGTTTAGAAGAGGGCCGTGACAAGTTGAAACATGCCCAGAGACGTGGCACTAAACTTGTTGTAGGACTTAAAAAAGCCTCTTACCCGGACCGGCATGCTGCCCTGAAGCTCCCAACACTAAATTACCAGCGTTTCAGGTAAATTACCAGCTCTTCACTTTCCTGACCCTCAATGGTGAAATAAATAGACATAAATCGCTGGAAATAATACTAAGGAACATTGGAAATTAAGCCAACAGCGAAAATCATACACAAGAAAT
>JAHWFP010149726.1:7091-18279 GCA_023313725.1 Lithobius niger
AAATTTAGTCAACACCTAAATTTAAGTGTGATTCTGCCTGAATTGATGAAACCTACTTATGGTACGAATGCACCAGTCGATGTAACTTTAGTAACTGAGCTTGCCTGGTTTACTCGATTCATTTATAATCCCAGGTACTAGGCCTAAATTCATTTCACGCTGCATGCTTAGGCCGGGCACTTAAGCCATGAAACACAATCATATATTCAGAAGTTAACAGAGTGAAGTTTTCTCCAAACATAAAACCACGATGCTTGTCGAAACCCGTTCCTCGTTGCTAAAAATATCCGAGCAGCATCGAAAGTGGGAAGAGCCGATGGAAACAGCTTTCCTCGTCTATTTCTTCCTAACCCAGGACACGACAGAATAAGCAGTACATCTAAATTACCGGCTCGAGGTTGCTTTATTACTGTTCCCTCCAAGGAGTAATAAAGACTTAAATTGGACTTGATCATCGAGGAAGTAAAAGAAACGGCTCATGTTGCCAAAACATTGGTATTGGAGGAAATAACGGGCGAAAGTCATTCAAGGACAAGCGTTTTTTGCAACAAAGAACTACACATTCTAACCCCGAAAACCGGGTTTTGAAACGTGTATTCAACAAGGAGATTCGTAATAACGAGACTAGGTATCACGCACAAACTTGGTACACACAAGGAAGGAAAATATTTCGGTTTTGTTTTATCCCACAGCTGAATAACAAACCAGGTCAGTTCAATCATACAAAAAAAAACCCTAAGAGTAAAGGGACCAATCAAGTTTTCGCCATAGAAAGTAGTGATATCAGAGCCAAAATGGCTGCCACTAAGTTTATGGTCCGAACCGTGATCACTCAAGCTTAAATGACAATCACCAAAGTGTCACTTATGACTGAGTGATCACAGCTGGTACGGAAAACTTGGTGGCAGCCATTTTGGCTTCGATATCACTTTTTTTCGATGGCGAAAACTTGATGGGTCCCTTAACCTACATGGGGGTTTTTGCACGATATCACCCCTTTTGGTTGTTTTATGGTTTCGCTTAATGTAAGTATTGTGAGCTCCTTATGAAAATATAATTGTAAATCGTTTTTGAACAGCCAGAAAAAAATCGTCACTTTGACAAAATTAAACAGTTTAGTAGACGATGAGATATTTATTTTAGACTAGCATTGTACCCGGCTTCGCCCGGGGATTCGTTTGACCCGTGGTTGTTTCCCAGTATTTGCTCAGTGCTGCCTGATCGTTCACTGCAACAGTCGATTTTTGTTTGTGTAACACTCCCCCTTTCCGCCAATCCTCTCCCTCCCCTCTCCCCTCCTCCTTTTATCCCGTCCTCTCCCTCTCCTCTTGGTTTCCTTCCCTTTCTCCTCTTTGCTATACGTAGTTGAACCCGTACCCGGGTCCCGGGCTTGTTTGTTTGTTCTCTTCTAGGTTTAGTTGATACGTAATCGTATGCTTAATGGTAACAGCTCACTTTGCCCCCCTCCCCCTTTCGCTGTGGCTGAAGCGATGCGTTACCGTGTGAAAAAGTGTGCATGACGTCATGTAATACTTGCCCTTGAGATTACCACGATGTTTAGTTTGAAGGCTAATTGTTAGAGCAAATTGTTAGTCGAGGCAACAATGTGCCAATTTCAACTTCTTTTCATGGCAACAACGTCCCAGTCTCAACTTCAAGCCAAAGAATTGACACACTCACACGTTTTTATTGTTCCCCTTCCGGGGGTCGTTGCGGTTGCTTCATTTCTGCTATGAGACTTTGGTTTTTAATGTAAGATAAGTTACAATTACAATGTAACATTTCGATTTAATTGTGAACCGGAAACAATAAGTTAACCGAGGCTCATTGTTACTCGGCTACTGAGGACCAACACACAAACTTTGTACACAGGAGGAGGAAAAATATTTCGGTTTTGTTTTACCCCACAGCTGACGAATAAACGTAGGTAAGTTCAATAAAAAGCAGTAAGAAGCAAGTCAAGTTCAATGCATAAGCAGTACCGCAATTAACAGGTTCGAGTCGTGGCTGCAACAAAAAACAAATCGTGCTGACGTTCTTGAATTCAGAAGCCTGACAAGGCGACAGTGCGTGCAACAATGCTTACACAAAGACAACGTTGTTATTGCTTGTTTGGGAAAGGGTTCTGTGCGCGTGTGTATTGATTGTAAGTCGATTCCGAAATGCCCCATCGCTGTTCATACCGCGGAAACTCAACGACGAATAGCCCCTTCAGACAAGTTCTCTTAAAATTTTAAGTTGTCTGAAGGGCTATTCGGTGTTGAGTTTCCGCGGTATGAACGTTGACGGGGTACTTCGGAATTGGGTAACAATCCAGAAAAAAAAAATACAGAACCTTTGTTGGGTAACTGGGTTATTCATCGTTATGCGATGACGGATGCTGTCGGAATCTTGATCAGTGATGTGGCAAGACAATAAACGTGTAATTACAGGGCGGCGAGCCAAATGTGCTCCATCAGTGATAAGTAAACGTCAATTAACATTTAATTACGTGTAAACTTGTGTGATAAATAAACATGAATTTGAAAATTCTAAACTTTAACAAAGAAATTTAAAATAATCATAAATACGGCAGACGGTTCTGTCAGCATGGCTAGTATTAGGCTTCTCTGGGAGGCAACCTTCATCGGGCAGGGTGAGAGCTATCCGCCAATTTTTTTTAATAGTTTTTCAAGTAGAATTGGTTAATAAAGTAGAATTGGTGAAGAATATATACAAGTGTTGAATGGTTGTAGTATTGTTGTGTTCCATTAGTCATATCTCACGCATGACAGTGATGTGGTAGAAAAATGTACGTGTAATTACAGGACATAGAGTCAAATGGGCGTCATCAGTAGTAAATAAATTCGTTGTTTGGAATCGACGATGGGAACCAAATGCGTGTGGCATAAAGTACAATAACCACCGTTTGCTCAGTCTGAGTCCACTGTAGCGTTTCGGCACTACAATGGCGGGGTTATAGCCTATTTAACTACCACGTTTGTTAAGCACGAGTTAAATGATTGTTGCCCTGTTACAGAATGTTCTTTCACTGTTCATACAAGGGAAATGAAAACTTAGCCCACTACCCAAGTGTCTGGGGATTGTTTCTCGATTCCGAAATGGTCCTTCCATGAAGAGGAGAAATAAGGAAGAAAGAAAACTTCTCCCAATTCTATCCTAAAACGTTACCTGATAGGATAGGGCTAGAAAACGAATTCTGAATGCATCATTACCACTCATGCTTCGAAGTACTGGAAAACTAATTCTGAATGCCTCATTACCTCACATGCTTCGAAGTACATGAAAACGAATTCTGAATGCATCATTACCACACATGCTTCGAAGTACATGAAAACGAATTCTGAATGCCTCATTACCTCACATGCTTCGAAGTACAGGAAAACGAATTCTGAATTCATCATTACCACACATGCTTCGAAGTACATGAAAACGAATTCTGAATGCATCATTACCACACATGCTTCGAAGTACATGAAAACGAATTCTGAATGCCTCATTACCTCACATGCTTCGAAGTACATGAAAACGAATTCTGAATGCCTCATTACCTCACATGCTTCGAAGTACTGGAAAACTAATTCTGAATTCATCATTACCACACATGCTTCGAAGTACATGAAAACGAATTCTGAATGCATCATTACCACACATGCTTCGAAGTACATGAAAACGAATTCTGAATGCCTCATTACCTCACATGCTTCGAAGTACAGGAAAACGAATTCTGAATGCATCATTACCACACATGCTTCGATGTACTGCTTTCGCTTGGATCAGGTTTATATTGTTAGGTTCTTGGCATTGTAGCGCATGCAACTTGCCTTATTTGAACTAGAGATAAAACTGCGTTAATGTCTGCGTGTCAAGATTTGCTGTACAATACTGTACATTAATTAACTAATGGCATAACAATAACATTAATCGAACGTCAATTTTAAGATTTACTATATTGACATTTTATACGTAGCCATAACTCTAGAGAATCACTACACACACAAAGGTGACAATTTAATCACTTCACAAGGCAAAAACATAGGAAACAGGAGGGCCTGGCATAATTTCAACTGGGACTATGCCGTAACTAATCAAGCTTCTTAAGTGGAAAAAGTCACCATGTTCCAATAACACGGCCACCAACATTCTACACCTCTCTACCGCATCTTGGCAAAGACGCGTGTCTGACCAAACCCCGACCGTATCCCTCCATGCTCATATACAGAAATGCTTTGCATCTCCAATCACCAACAAATATTCAAACTCAATAAGAGATCCCACATCATCGAACAACAAAAAATTCGATTTGTCTTGGTAGCATGGGACACAATACAATACTCGCGTAGAAGCACGACGCGTATTGTTAAGTGGCTAATGTTGCTGTTTTCTTATGAAGCAGAGCTGGTAAATATGAGGACTCAGAAGAGGGATGAATTCGTGGAATTAGTAGATAAAACGCCAGGCGTGCAAGTAATAGAGTAAGCACAAACGAGTGATACCCGTTAGTTGTTCTTTTAATGACGCAGCAAGGACGGTAAGTAGTTAAGACAAAGTGGATGGTGAACAGTTCTGTACTCGAATAGAGTGAGGGATTTTTCTCCATTTCTTACGTCTATCATCACAAAATTTCTGGATACCTCGGCCACCAGAAGCGAAGTGAGGTTCCCTCAGGTACAATTTCGAGTTTGTTCTTCCACAACTAGATTCATTCTTCTCAGTTCGATCCATTGAGATTAGAAAAATGAATTGTCTGCTGCGTTCAGGCGCAGAAGCTTCTCCACCATGAGAAGCATTGCTGAACATTGCTGTTAAATTTGAAGACACCTGTAAGAGTCTGCAAAGTGGATTGAAGATGCAAGTTCGAAACTCGTCACTATGTCTACGAGAAACACACAATAAAAAACTAACTCACTGGAGAACCGCTCTAGACGGGTTTTGGTAACCCTGGGACACCACGTACACTAACGTCGACGGACAACGCGTTTGGTGAAGCATGCAAACGACACCGTTAATTAAAGAAACATAAAGAAGGGCCCTTAGTTTAAAGATTACTCACCAGTACTCATGACTCTTCATATTCTGTGAGTAGAATAAATAAATACGGATGGAAACCTATTTCCATTGGTTTTTGGACTTAAAGGCTTTTGGACTTAAATGCAGGCTGCCTGAACGGGGAATCGAACCCACAATCTTTGAAGCCAAAGTCGAGGTCTTGCCGCTGAGCCATACTGACACGACCAAAAGCAAACAATCATGGGCAGCACATAACACGTGCATATATACATATAGACACACACTTTTCATTCGTCACTTGAAGGACGCTTATTTGCCGTGCCACACACCAAACATTGTGGGTTCAATTCACGCTCAGGCAGTCATTTAAGTCCAAAATGCAACGTAAATACGACTGCACCTGAATTTGTTTATTCTGTGAGTATGTAGGAATTCGCATAACTTTGTCCCGATTAATTCCTTTGGCCTACACAGTATACTTCGTATCAGGAGTGAACGTATAAGCGAACCCTTTAAGTCCCAACTTGCGGGATATCAAAGGCACTGTCCAGGTGTTAGCCCATTTGAGTATTGATCATACGATCCTTACTCAGTGCTTCCTTTTGAGGAGGATTATTCCTCCTGAATATCATTGGTGTCGACGGCCACTTACAAACAGGACGGCAATAATTTGCGGGCTATTAAAGGCACTGTCCAGGAATGGCACTCGGCTTGTCGCCATAGTCACCGGCAAGAGGTGGTGTTAGCACCTTTGCATATTGGTCATACCAACCTTACTCACTGCTGCCTTATGAGGAGGGTTACCCTCCTGAATGTCATTGGTATGGACGGCCACATACGGTCCGTCATTTGCTTGTTATTGTTACCATCTTGATGGTACTCGTCGTTTCCGTCTTCCACGAGCCAAGGGATGTAATATGAAGCAAGAGTTATCACATCATGGGTACTCCCATGTCCATATGACAACCTCCTGACGGAATATAATCGTAAATCCTCTCAATCTTTAATACTCGATAGTCGATACGCACACTATTAAAACCAGGAGAGGCTATGCAAGGTACCTCTGAGTATCTTAGAACTACGGCTCAAACCGGTTTTAATTACATTATTCAGCTCTTCGTCGTTAATATTTACATTACACGTTCGAGGAATTTATTTGAACAGCCTGAGGACGTAAATTTTTAAGCAGATATATGACTGCAGTCACTTTCAGCAAGGTAGTTAGCGGAAAGCTCATCGGTCAATAAAACTTGCTGAATCAAACATGTCATGAATTGTGAGCTTTGCACTCAACCCCCCGTTGGCAGGTCGAGGTGCCGGTGGCTGCGCTCGCGACCACGTAATGGATGTTTAGTTAAACAGAAAGCAAGCGCGTTATATGTATTATTTTAAACACGGGCGCCTGGCTATGATGATTCAAACGCGAAGATAAATGGACGAATTTGAAACTGTCAACTGTAGTCGATGTGCACTCCATATAAGTGCTTATTATCATACTTGGCCTGATACTCGTGCAGAAACCGTGATACACTGATATCATCCTCTTATTGTTGTCACAACACGAGTTGATGGTCTAAAGCTGCTAGCTTGTTTTGGTTGCGGGTGTATTGAACAAGCAACAAACAAGATCATGCTGAATGGAAGTGGTCGCAGATATTAGGTTATCATATTCATCTGTTGAACTCGGGGTGAATGGCTATGTGTGAGATCTGGTTTGGTGTAATTTTAGAAGCCAGAAGTTCGGTTTAATGCCTGGTCTCTGAAACATCATTTGTGTTGAAGGGATTTCTGATACGTGAGAAACGTGTTACCTCTTGACATGTCATGCAGTTGCTACCGTGAGCTCCTGGTTACCATGAATTTATTTAGACGAAAATACCTCTAGGATCGACGTAACGCACAAAACAGTTGAAAATTGAGTGACTTTTGATGACATCACCATTGGTAGTTGAATTATCTGCCACAAGATGGTGTTATTTCCCAATATGGCTGAGCATCGAGTCAGCCAAGTCTTACTTGCAGTAAAGAGTTAAAGAGGTTGGTTGTTTACAATTTGAGCAGTAAAGCAGTTTTGACAATGATCGCCAAAACAAACGGTTGTCCTTCACAGCTGGAGTTAACGGAAAGGATTTACTTAAGTGTCAGTCAAGATAAACGTTTTATGTTTTTTTTCACAGTTGTGATTTCACAAAGTCAGTCGGGCTGTTTTCTTCGTTTATACTTATCAATGTTGTTAATTTAAGTTCGTATCTCTCAGGATCGGATTGGGGGGGGGGGTCGGCCCTCCCCGGGAATATAATGCAGGGGCCTCGGAAAACTGGCACCGGGAGGAGAGAGGGGGAAGTCTCGCAGGGAGATCTGGGGAAGTGCCAAACGCTTCCTCAGCAAGGTCTGAGCCCCGGTATCTAGTATATTTTTAAGAAATCGGCATAAATTTGTAACGTTTTCCTGCAACTTAGAGCTAGCCTACAATCTGCGCATGAATTAATTTCAAATTCATCCCCCCCCCCAAAAAAAAACATTTTTGACAATTGTCTCTTGTATGGGGGGAGGGACCCTGGAGGTTACAGTTTTTTTTTTCAGAAATCGACGTGATTTTGAAACGTTTTCTTGCAACTTAGATATGCATTTTACATACCAATTCATTTCAAATCCCCCCCCCCCCCAAAAAAAAAAAATTGTTTTAAACAAGAGCTTCCTGCCATGGAAGGGCAGAAGCTACAGAGGCCACAGAAGCTAGCGTATTTTTAAAGAATTCAGTGTAAATGTGAAACGTTTTCCTTTAATTTAGAAATATAACCTTTCAGGAACAACGCTAGAATCACTTTACTGGGGAGGCGACAGTAGGGTAGCAATTTTATCTAGGGGGGCGAATCGAATATTCTACTTTTGTGGTTACCCCCTCCCTTCCAAAAAAAAATTTAAAATACCACTTTAACAATGTTCTTTCTCCTAACCCAACGTTCTTAACGGTTTCCTACGTCATTTTTTTTTTAAATTGTGTATTAGACTCAACTCAACTAGCCTGCAGACGTGTACTATAGTGCCATGTCAACAGTAGCTTGAGTGGTAATTTTTCTAACATTGAATTTCATATCGCTCCTTTGAGAGGCCGAACCATTCTCAACTTGGTGGCCTCTTTACCAGTTGCTGGAAGCCTTCCAGCTATCTCGGTATTGGTGAATAATCACCCTATGGGAATTAACATAGGGATGAGCAGACCATAATTAGAAACTAGAAGGATTAGAAACAAGTAACACATTTGCAATGTTATTGAGGGTCAAATTTCGCATTGAAAGCCACTTAGCTGACATTCCTACACAAGTTAATTTTTGTCAGGTGGGTCACTGCTCTCTATTTTACCATAATTTAAGCTTTTGCGCTGCATTATTATTTTTTCCCAAGCACCTGAAATGGGCCCAATTACGCTTCAGGATATTGGACACTGACCCTATGGCGTCGCGCTACAATGATTTACAACCTTGACAATCGAATTGATGTGATGTTTGTAGCCTAACTTGGTGCGACACACCACCCTGTGTCTAGATCCAGCTGAAAAAAAGATTCTGGTATTACAACTCTTACAGTAACAAATAGGCCTTATTGATGTGACAACATGTACTTCCTGTCGCTGTGAAAGAAACTAACTTAGTTTTCTTAATAAGTAACCAGAATTTTCTTCGTTTATATGTTTGATTTTGATCTGATGAGGGGGGACGCCAGGGAAGGAGGCAGAAATATGGGGGGGGGGGGAGGGCACCCACCTCGGGTCCCTTTAGCGTCGTTACTGTAACCTTCATACGAATCCAGTTTAAATATCTGAAACATATTTTTTAACAAGGGCCTCCTCTGGTGAGGGCCTCCCAGGGATCCCTATGTTCTCGGACACTGGTGTCGCTCCGGTATCAACTTGCAGTTTTTTTTTTTTTTTGGCTTATATGCATTTACTGTTACTAGGAGTGCATGGCACGTCCATGACCAGAGAGAATTCCCGTTGTAACTTTTCGCATTGTGTTCCATAGCATGTCAGAAGGCTGTATTCCTTAGGAGTGAAGCTGCGGTTTTCGCTTCTCGGTGTCAACCATTTGATTCAATATCGTCAGAATGTTAGTTTACGGAAGTGACGATAACCGAGTTTCCGACCTGTGCGAGAATTGGTGTACAGCCTGGAGACGAATCGTGCAATTTCTTCATCAGTCGATCTTGTTTTGAAGAAGTGAGGCATCTTGCTCGCCTCAAGGTCGTTTCAACGCTACTGATCGACAGAAGGTGTTTTGCTTGAACTAATCACATCATTAGTGAAATTTTTCTCATGTACTTATTATTACAAATTCTACGCAGCGTCATTTTTAATAGACGATATTCCGTGACAGAAATTACGATCACTGTTCTGAAAATTGACTGCATTGGGTCGCGACCTAGAAAAAGAGATGGAACATGGAATAGGATTGTGGTAATACACTCCGGCGTTGCCCTGTGGCCCTTCCTTTACGACACTTTATTCCTGTTAACAAACAATCTATATAACTAAGATAATAATTATTTATTTGTTTGTTTGTTTGTTTGTGTGTCGCCAGATTCCCGAGATTCCCACTCTTAATTCTTATTTCTATTGTTCGTGTGTCCGCAATGGTAATCTCGATAATCTTTTTTTTTTGTTTGTATCACTGTCAAACGGAATTGCCTGTATAATGAATGACAGAATTGGCTGCATAAGTAATGATTCGAAATGTGTTTTCAACATAGAGACACAGTACTGATGACGTCACAATATTTTCACGCAAACGGGATCTAGGCCTCTTTTATCTCTTAATCCTGATCTAACTAAATATAATGAAAGCTTGGGCGACTGCTAATGGGACATCACAGCATTTTTAATGCAAATGTGAAATCGCAGCAATGCTAAACTATGCTCAACAAACGAAAGAATTATCTTGATTCCCACTACAACTTCAATAAAATTAGGAGTGGGAATCTGGGGACAATCTAATGAAAGCGTCGGCGACTGTTCACCGGAAATTCAGTATTTGTATGCAAACGGGAAATCGCAACAATGCTATTAAAAACCGGCCATATACGGGGGTCTGTTCTAGTCTATAAATAAGATCGTAATATTTGTTTCTTCGTTTGTTTGTGTGTGTGTGTGTTCGCAATGATATCGACGTGCGCAGTGGGAATCTCCATAATCCTTTTTCATCCTTACCATCTCGATAATCCTTATATTGTTGGTTTGTACGTCTGTCAAACATAATTTTCTGTAAAGTAATGATTCGAACTGTGTTTTCAACGAAGAGGTACCAGAAGACGTCATGTTCTCTTCCAGTCACACTATTTTCTTGCAAACGGGATCGAGGCCTATATATCTCTTAACCCTGGATCTAAATAAATCTAATGAAAGCTTCGGGGACTGCTAAAGGGAAATCACAGTATTTTCATGCAAACAGGGAACCACAACAATGCTTTATTAAACCGGTCATACAAGCGGGGGCTGTCCTAGTATAGTACATTTTTGTAGACTTTTCCATACTTGTTTCACCATAATGGTAGTTTTCTTTTAATGGAAGTAAAAAAAACAGTACTGATGACGTCATATGTTTTTCCAGTCACAATATTTTCATGCAAGGGAGCTGTCCTAGTAATAATAGTAGTAAATAGGGCAGCCCCCCCCCCCCCGTATATGGCCGGTTTTATAGAGCATTCTAGTGATTTCCCGTCTGCATGAAAATACTGTGATTTCCCATTAACAGTAGGCCAAACTTTCATTGGATTTAGTTAGATTCAGGGTTAAGAGACATAGAGGCCTAAATCCCGTTTGCATGAAAATATTGTGACTGGAAAAATATATGACGTTACCCGTGCCTCTTTGTTGAAAACACAGTTTGAATCATGACTTATATACAGAACAGACAATTCCCTTTGGCAGACATTCCGTCTGGACGCACAAACAAAATAAATAAGAATGAGTAGTGGGAATCTCGGTGATATGGCGACACACGCACAACGAAACACACAAACAAATATTACGATATTAGTTATATAGATTTATTGCTCGAAGATATACCTACGAGTAACATCAGTACTGTGCCACTTTGTTGAAAACACAGTTTGAATACAGACAATTCCGTTTGACAGACATACAAACTAACAAACGAAATGAAATTATCGAGATTCCCACTGC
>JAHWFP010149728.1:0-15138 GCA_023313725.1 Lithobius niger
TCGTGTTACTCTACGTGCAGTTTAGACGGTGAGCATACTTACCCATCGGTGAGCATACTTACCCATCTCTCTGATCACATTTACCCCAATGGTCGGGTAAGTATGGTCATTTTACATGTTAACATGTAAAAATTAATTTAAAATCGCCTAATTGTACTAGGAAAATTAAATTAGGCTTAAAACACCCACAAAATAGGGCAGATAAAGGTGCCATATTCGTTGTTCATAATTAATGATTATGATGTGCGTGGTAGTCTTATATACAAAAATATACACCCGATCGCACTTACCCCAGCTGACCATAATGTACATTTTCATCGCAATAAACTTATGTTCAGCCTTAACTCTTATTTTTTAAAAACTTGTGCAGCATTGTGCGAAGTTACATACCTGCAAAATATCCATCCCTTCGCTATCAATATTCTTTAAAGTGCTATTCAAATTGCTAGCAGGTTTCCAGTTTGGAAAGGTTGGCTTGTAGTCTGGCATTTCGGACACTCCTTTCCAACTTTCTTCTGTGGGTGTGCCAAGGGTTCTGGAAGAACAACGCTTAGAATTATTAATACTGTATTCCTTAACTAAGTGCTAGGCCCTGAAAGAGCACGGGTCTTGAAGATCGGCCAGAGTGGTCTTCAGAAAAGCAGGATAACTTAAAGAATCCATTGTTAATGCAAATACAATACCCGTTTACACGTCAACAAGTTCCCGATACTCGTGAGATTGTCCTAAAGTAAAACTGTACAGTAGCATCACAAACAAAGCAGTCAAAATCATGCAATTTCAGGGCAAGCTTTGATTTAGCTATTTCATCGTACCCTAGCAGCTCCGAGGTTATTAGGAAGCCATGTTGTCACATTGCTCCGTTTGCCGTCAGTGTCACATTAGTGTTTGGGCTCAGAGGTCGATTGCCCACAACTTTCCGTGAACAATACAGGTCTTAATATTTTGTTTGCTACTAAGTTTATATTTACTTGGTTAAAAGCGCTTACCCACTCAAAAGCGCCCTCTATATGAAATGTTGGCAGTTTTCATTATTTTTGTCCCCATTTATATTGGTAACTTTTGCTGAAATATCGATAACTCTGGAACCGTTCGAGATAACGACACGCGCTTCGCGAAGTTTTACTCAGGAAATCACCCAGTATCTTCCTAGCTAGGTTTTAACGCGGTGGGTTAGTAAGGCTGTATCGAACGAGAATTTTTCAGCCGAACCGAACAAAAATGTACCAAACCAATCTTAAACTAAAATGTAAAAGAACTCAATTCACAAAGATTCATCAAAGCACAAGTTTCTTATCAAACGTAGATATTTTCACATAGACTTGTAAGTCCATAGATGTTGAAACTCTGTTTAAACATAAAAAAATCTCCACTACTTTTACATTTTCCCTTATAACGTCTGAATCGTTAGAGCTAGAACTTGTGGTTTGGACCAACAGAAAGCTGGCGAAAAAACCATCAAAATGGTGTATTCAAACATCAAAATCCGATGATTATTAGTGAAAATATGTTCGGTTTGGTATTTTGCATTTGAAAGACCGAACACCGAACCGAACACCCTCTGTTCGGCCATCTTCGGTTCGGTACAGCCTTATGGGTCAGTACTTAAATTTATTTTCTTTTTAATAATTATTGGATTTTTGAAGAAAACTACACCGTTGATGATAAATTGGGGACAAAATTTGGGAGGGTACCGGCATTGGATTAGCAAAGTTGGTATCGCCACAGACTTAGTAAATACCCTTTACCAACAGAAATTGAGCAAAAACACACAACTCGCAAAAAAAAAAAAAACTGTTGGTTCTCAGGTCCGCAAAAGTCTACTTAAGAAAAATTTGTAAGGGACAGGACGTAACTTGCAAAAAGTTATCCATCAACCATAAATTAAGTTGTAGTTTGAAATAGTTTAGAAATTTACTACTACAATTGAACAGAAAGAAAACAGAAAAAAATGAAAGACAAAATAAAAGCCTGGTCAACAGTTGACATTTTGGAATTGTAAAAAAATGCCATAGAGAAACTGAATTTTTTTCCATGACTCAAGACAAATTCCCCAAATTTTCAAAGTAGAACGCCACCCTGTTTATAAGAGAGAATACCGCTCGTCTTTTTGAGGAAAAACTTAAAAATTCACATGGAATACTCAAATTGATACGCGTCAATAGACATTTCTTAACAGAAAGTAAATGGTTAACCTATGATTATTAAACGAAGCTTGGTGATCAAGCTTGCTGCAGCTTTAGTGAAACCTCGTGTGGTTAAAAACTTACCTGAATATTCTAAAGAGCTGATCAATCTCTGAATCCCCGTGAAATAGTGGACGTTTAGTAGCCATTTCCGCAAAAATGCATCCTATGCTCCAGATATCAATTGGCGTAGAATAACGGGGCGAACCCAATAACACTTCAGGCGCACGGTACCATAGAGTAACAACCTACAAGAAAGCTTATGTTAAGTCTAATATACTCACACTGTATAGTCAAATGCAATTCTAGTCAGAGCAACCTTCACCAATGTTGATCCTCCACTTGCTACAAGGCAAGGGACAATTCTGGATTGGCGACTTCTGTTTTGGTTCCAAATGCAGGCATGAATGCGTAACAAAAAATTTTAACAGCGGTTTTTAGCATCTGACAATGAACTTGTCCAGAAATAAGATCACTTTACGAATTCTACAAAGCCTGGACAAAGTTCGATATCAGCAAATCTTCAAACCACATCGGAAAATAATTTTCAGATAGCCACCTCACCATTCCTATTAGACCAAACAGAAAAAAAAAAGAAAAAAAGGTTCGGTTTGAGTTACCCGACCGATCCTAGTTTTACGACTAAGGATATTTTTTTTTTACTTTGTTTTTTTACGCCCATCGCCATTTGCATGCTGTAAAATAGATTCCACCCGATCGATCGTTATCACAACTAACCTCCTTTTTCCATACTTTGCAGAAGAAACTGAATTCTTATTTTTTTCCTTTTTCACACCACCGATTTAAAAAAAGAACATTTTGCCGGCCCCCAGCCAGGCCGGCTAAAAATGGTTTCTTTGTGCCTAAAACATACTTAACCTGATAATTTAGCATTACATTCCTCGAACATCGCATTCGAGGAATGTAATGCAAAATTATCAGGTTAAGATGTTTTGGCAACAAAGAAACATCCATTATTGTCTTTGCGAGCTAGCCAACTTTAATGAAACAAGTTTCTTTCCGAAAGGTGTGATAAAACGCCAAAAACAAACCAAAATGTTTACTGCCACTACGACCACTTCCCCATATAACATGAAAGCTGGGTTCTTATTGGTTCTAGGACTACAGTTCGTCATCATGACCATCTCCAAAAGCCAATCATGCATGTTGCCGTTACTATCCAATCATTCAACGCGAGCTGTAATCACCATGCGTAAAGAACGCTTGAACCACTAGATGAATTTTTTTTTTTCCAACGGTAAGTCATTAAGCACTCTAAGTATGAAACATTGAACGATCGGGAGCATGGACTCCCAAGTCTTATTAAGAAAAATTGTAATGCGATTAAAAAAAAAAGGGAATTGTAGGAATATTTACTACTTTAGAAATATATTGGACCCCTCAAAATATAGGAAAATACAAGATTACTTTACACCCTGACAGTATCATACCTCGTGTGTGTATACGCGTACTGGAATGCCAAAGGCTCGGGCTAAGCCAAAATCTGCAATTTTGATCACGCCTTTCTTGTCGATAAGCAAGTTTTGGGGTTTGAGGTCTCGATGTAGAACCCTGCGTTGGTGACAGAATAGAATACCTTGAAGAATTTGATGCAAGTAACTCTGTAAAAGAAAAAAATTTCATAAAATATAAATAAAATTAACATGTGGTTCTTAAACCCTGCGTCCTTAAACTGGGGCTTAGATTTAAACCCAGTTATGGCGAAATGCATGAACCGATTCAAATGAAATTTGCTATCATGATTTTTATTCTTTAAACTTGGATCGAACAGCATAGACTACATGCATGGTTTCACACACCTATCCTGTAACTTTTAAATTGTTCCATAGATTGAACACAAACGGGTAAATGAGATAATGCATTTTACCAAGAAAATTAATTCTTTTCCAAGCTTTGTGAATCTGCAAGATGGCAGTGCAAATTTTTTTTTCCTGGCTTTCAATTTCAATAAATCTACATCGGATACAGACAAACTGCCTTTGAGGCTGAGAACATTACAATTTTAATAATAATATTCCCATTCACATTTGATGAAAATGCAAGATGATGGGTCAAAATAGCATCCAAACAAAAAAGTTTGATTTTACTTCTAAATCATTCATCAGACTGTTCACAAAAACAATTTTTTTTATTTGTACGAAATATACCAGCCAATAAAGTTCCTATTTAAGTTTTGTTGTGAACTCTTTGTGAAAGCCGACGACGTAAACAAAAAAGATGTAGCTACTAGCCAGAGTTCAGAAAAACCACCCTATTGTGCCTGAAGATAACTGCTCAGTTATTGAAAATTAGCAGATACCCGAGTGTTGCCAGTTTTGAAAGTGCGTTTTTCACATTTTTTAATCCATTTTATGGTAGATGACCAAAATTACCTTTTAAGTCCATATTTACCAGCTACCATTGTGTTCTTAGTTTGTGTAGGGACTAGGGAGCTAAACTGTCGTAAACAATGACGAACATTACGTTCCTCCCTCCTCCCAGCAATGGACAAGGACGAATACAGCAAATAATAACAAGTGAAACAACTAAGGCTACACCGATAGCTATACTGGCTTGGATCGGCTGCCAATATTAGCGGTATCGAATTGGTGTCGGCAACTTTCACTGAAATATCGATAACTCTGGAACCGTTCCAGATTACGACATGCGTTTTGCTCAGGAAATCGCCGAGTAATCTTCCTAGCTATGATTTATCTGTGGTTACAATTTAAAATTTTTGTATTTTAATAATTATTGGACTTTTGCAGAAAACTACACCTTTCATGAAAAATTGGGGATACAATTTTGGATATCAGTAAAATTTTGAAAACCGGTTCGGTATCGGATCGGTCAAGTTGGTATCGGTGCAGCCTTGGACACAACACTTGCTCAGCTGCCCCTATGGCAAAAACAGCTTGCACTACCCTCACGGCACCTCTCTGATTACTGTTTCCAGTTGAATCCCAGTGATGCACTGTTTTTTGGAAAAAAATGGTTTCGGCTGATAAAATTATTTCTAATCAATTATTAAATTTATACCAAAATTGATATTACTGTTACGGCATTAACCTCCTTCCAAACAAAGTATACTCACAAAATTCAAAGGCATTTCAAGGCTCCGGCAATTCAAGGTTTTTCACGGAATTTACTACCGTTTGCGATATATCAGATCAAACTGTGTGTGTGTGTGCGTGTGCGTGTGCGTGTGCGTGTGTGTGTGTGTGTGTGTGTGTGTGTGTGTGTGTGTTCACCAATGTCGGTCGCCACTTGCCAATTGGGAGGAAAATTCAGCAGTTGGCAACTTGGTTTTTAGAGCTATTCGCCAAAATGGTGACTGACTTAGCCATTTTTTCGAAGTGGCTGCCGCAGGTTTGTTTTCGAATAGCTCGGCTCACAGAGGATTAACAAACGCCGATGTTTAAATTGTCATATCTTGTGTACAATAGGCTACTGTTGCTAGCCATTTAGCCGCTTTAAGAGTTAGATTAATGAAAACAATATTTAAGCATTAAGTAGCAGCACAACTGCCAAAATCGTTGCTACACGGAGAAATGGTAACCTAATGGACAAAGCGAGTGCATTTTATTGTCTACTGGCCAAGTAGACACCATTTACATCCGTGAAGGTTTTCTTTTTTTTTTTGGGGGGGGGCGCCGGGCTCACTTTAAGAGAATCACTACATGAAAAATGTCTTACCTTAACTAACATCTTGTCCATGTATTGTCCACTGGGAATATTGTCCATATATTTCTTTAAGTCCATAGACAAAAACTCAAAGACAAGATACAGCTTGCTTTCCTGCATCAGCACATCTTCCAAGCTGAAAGCAATTATTTTTTCTCATTATTTTAAATCGAAATGTGAGCATAGTACAATCACAACCTTTACAAAAATATTACGCTTCATGTAGTCATTTTATCGGCTATTCTCTTGGGCATGAGGTCGCGTTCTAACTCTAGCAGGTCTAGTAATTTTATCGGCTAGTCTCTACGGCATGATGAGGTCGCGTTTTAACTCCAGCAGGTCTAGTCATTTTATCGGCTAGTCTCTACGGCATGATGAGGTCCGCTCTAACTCCAGCAGGTCTAGTCATTTTGTCGGCTAGTCTGTAAGGTAGGGATGGGCGATAATGAAATTACGACTACGCGAATAGTGCAGCACCTTGATATATGTATTTCTCAACGTGTAGGACAAGCCGTCTAATTTGATCCATTGGTCATAACAGCTCTATTCCTACAGTAAGAGACTCAAGTGAGAGAGAGACGGCTGCTGCTGTCTCCATTTACTATACGATACACATTGAAAATTAAAGTTTGATAAATCTGCTTTCATTGAACTTTTCTTTATTTGACATGAAATTTAGCGGGCCAAACCAGCAGAACGAAGGGAAACATTGCAGGAAGTAAGGTTGCCGATACTTGCGGTATCCGTATTATTGGATCTAAATCCGCAACATTTGCTGAAATATCGATATCTTGGGAACTGCTAGACATGCGGTTTGTGGCATTTTCTCAGGAAATCACCGAGTATCTATTTTTTTTAACTGTTGGTTACCATTTTAAATTTTATTTTTATGATTATTGGACTTTTGAAGAAAACTACACCATAAATAACAAATTAGGGATTAAATTTTGGATATTTGTATCGATATCGTATTGGGAACAATTTTAAAAACTGGCTCGTTATTGGAGCTGTCAAATTTTTTATCGGTGCAAGTCTTATTCATGACTCGAATTTTCGCCAATTTTGAGGAAAACGCAATTGAGTCGTTGAGTCATTTTTTGACGAGATAAAGGCTCAAGTTGACTTTGAATTACTTGGCAAAAATAAAACATATTTAAGAAACGGATGCAGATGTTGTTAAAAATAGTGAGCTTCCCAGAAGCAGAACTTTCTACGACTGTCTGCGACACCAATTGTCAGAAAAAAAACTGTCTGCAGCTAATACGTTTTTATCACACGGTTACCCACATGTTTATTGGTTTTCGTTGAATAACTTTTCAGTGCTTTATCCTGTTGTCTGCTACTCCAATGGAAAGATCTCGTCAAGATGATTAAAATGGTGTATTGGAATGTGAAAATCGCTCAAAAATTGACAAAACAGGGACCTTTAACTGTCTGTGACGTATCGTTGCACATTGCACAGATTCTGCTACAGGACTGGACTTTGAATCCAGTATTGGGTGAATTTAACGGTTACCAATATAGCAGGCTCTCCCACAGCCTTATGTAAATTCACTCATCTTGCACAGTAAGCACAGCCACTAATTTCTTTGGAAAAGGCGAACCCAAAAGTGCAACTCTTATATTCAGAGCAATATGGAATTCGCGACTGATACTGCGCCGGTCTACTAATACAATTGACGTGATTACACTACCGTGTCAGAGAAATTTTAAAGAGTAACATACTTTACTATATTTGGATGTTGCAATTCCTTCAGAAGGGAAATCTCCCTAATGGCGGTTGATGGCACACCCTCCTCTTCGCTCTCTAGCCGGATTTTCTTGAGGGCAACAGCAAGACCTGTCTTCTTATTTCGCCCTTTGTAAACAACTCCATATGTACCTACAAATTGGCAACAGAAGGTGATCAGTTAAAAGTTTTAAACAGGGTACATACGTAAAGCCGGCTAATCAAGGGTGCACGAGGTGCTATAGTGCTAGGCGGCAGTTCTAAAAGTCTGTCCTCGGCAAACACTTTTTTTTCCAAACTCAACTTCTCGGTGTTTCGTCAATGTGGCCTTTGGTTTCAATTTCAAAGGTCATGGGTTCGATTCTCTGCTCAGGAAGTCTGACATATAGGGTAGGTCGGGTAATTATGATACACAGCCCCCATATACCCATTAAAATGAAAGAAAGAGGAATGGTAATCTGTACTAGAGTGTTGGCTTGAGTCTTCTTGTACATGTGTAAGTATTTACAATACAGCTCACTTTCACCACACAAAAAAAAAAATTGTTTTAGAAACCGTATACAAAAAATGTAGTCAAATCTTTCGTCGACCACACGCAGACTCTGCAGCTGTAACTACAATTTTTATTCGTAATTTTTTCTGTCAGTCCCAACATGCAATGTGATACATGATCTAAGTGTAACAGGAATTTTAAGACTAGATTACAGGGGTCAAAAAGTGATGTATCATAATTACCCCAGTTTCATAATCTCGGGTAATTAAGACACAAGTGAAAGGGTAATTTTGAGACTAGTTTTGCTGAGCCTGTTCAGCCAAGACCAGCCAAACAAGCCACAATTAACAAGAAGTGATGAAGTAAGACAACTACATCAAATGCAACGAAATGTGGAGGAACATACGCAGTGCACTTTGAATCTAGGTTCTATTACGGACAGGCCCATCCAGTTCAGTAAATGTTTTTAGGGATCGACTGAAACAGGAAAATACCGATCCGATACCGATATTTTCCCCTCACTCCAATCCGATACAGATTCCGACACACCGAAAACAATTAAAAAAAAAAAAGTCAAAGTCATTCGTACCTCTGACCACAAAAAAAACCCAGTCCACACTGCAGAAAGGCCTAATTACAAAAAGCCAACAGTACGCACGCGTTAAATTCACTGAGACGCTGTCCAGACGATGTCGAGCGGTGCTATACAGGAAAGGTTTCTCTCAAGCTAGGCAGAATAACCAGTGCACACGGAAGATGGTCGTATTGGCAAAATATCTGTAAATAAACACAGATACAGATCCGATACCGATGGACCAAAAATACCGATAATATCTGTAAATACCGATATTAATATCTGTCTATCCCTAAATGTTTTACGAAAAAAGAGTCAGCAGATAAATAGCTCTATCCGTAGATGTAAAATAATTAAAATGGGATGGAGGTAATAAATACACATCAAAACCCATAACTGAAATGATCAACACCCACGTTTTGTTTTACGAACCACTTGAATCCTGTTTGCCTATTTTTATTTCAATTAGTGGTTGCAGCGGTTAAACGTATAACGGATAACCGTAGGAAGTTCGGTTAAACGGATTTTAATTTCCGTGTTCGAGTAAACGTAATCTATTTAAAGACCAACACAGCTGCGATGAACACGCAGCACGACTTGCCTTAGTTAAAGCTTGACCTTCACTCCCCCATTACCAGCGGCCAAACTCCTAAAGTAGACTCCTCCATCGTCCAAGCAGCCCGAAGTACTTCGCCCGCATGCTTTCACCTGAGCTGTCAATCACGATCGTCAATTGTCATAGCTCCGTTTCTCTTTCACCACGTGCGCAAGTCAGTTAATATTTTTCCTAAAATGCCACCAAGATCAGATGTTTGGAAGCACTTTAAGAAAGTGTCTGCTGATACTATTAAATGTGAATTGTGAGGTACGATTTTAAAATATGCAGGTGGATCAACTGGATCCATGAAAAAATCATCTTACTGGAAAACACCCAACAACGCCGGCCGGTGAACAATCTATTTATTTATTTATCTATTTATTTGCTTATTGTTGTAAAGCATACACGTTTTGCACTTGCTGTGACCAATTAAACCGACGATATATTAAACAATGGTATGCGTTTATTACTAAACAATTTTTTTTTAAACAATAGTCTGAACATTGTTAATAATCGGTAACCGAACGTTAAAAAAACAGGTTAAACATTTAATGAAATAACCTGTAATTGCGACCACTGATTTCAATGTGAAAAAAAAGCGAAACAAATTTATTTGAACTTTATATAAACTACATAATTACCCGCATTTATTTAATTTTTTTCACCTCTGAAAAAGTGTCTCATAATTACCTCTCTCTGAACCCCTCCAAACATGGGGATGCCAGAAAATGGCTATCTCCTATTTACCCACGAAGGTCTCGTAATTAGCCTACCCGAAGTGAAGGGCAATCATGATACATACATTTTATTTTTTAAATATTTTTTCCTGTTAGGATATCCAGATTTTCTCATCCTCAGCCTAATTAGGGTACCACGGGCCACCCCTAACTAAATTTCTGTTTACGACGTCAATTTCACGCTCAAATTTAAAAACATCAAACCTGATTATGCGAATCTGCGAATTTTCGACGACTGCTGACTAAGGATGGAAAATTTAGTCTGTCTTCTTCAGGCCACCACAAGTAATTAATTTACAAAATTTACATCATTTACAATGTCCGACGTGCATCTACTGTTGTAGAAAGCAGTAGAAAGCAGACGATGACTGCCAACAGTAGATGATGAACGTCGGGCATTGTAAATGATGTAGGCCTAAATTTTGTAAATTACTTGTGGTGGCCTGAAGAAGACAGACGGACTAAATTTTCTATCCTTAGTCAGCAGTCTCGAAAATTTGCAGATTCGCATAATCAGGTTTGATGTTTTTGAATTTGAGCGTGAAATTGACGTCGTAAATTTTTCGAACATTCAAAGTATAGTATGATGGTTCGTTTTTTCACCGTAAATTTCTGTTCAATTCCAACTTTTATTCTGGGAGTAATGACAAAAGTTTGAATATTGTCTCATAATTACCCGACCTAACCCTACGTCCAAAAGGCAACACGTACAAGTTTGCATCTGTATTTATTTCACTCCTATTCAGCCTTCGGTTTTTCATGTTTCAATTAATCAGGTGTTAGTGCCTGGTAAAACG
Source organism: Lithobius niger (assembly GCA_023313725.1). Lineage (NCBI taxonomy): Eukaryota > Metazoa > Arthropoda > Chilopoda > Lithobiomorpha > Lithobiidae > Lithobius > Lithobius niger. The sequence continues at coordinate 10,799 of JAHWFP010149728.1, forward strand.
CATGGTGAGATCTCCAGTCATTCGTACGAAAGGAAGGCTCCGTTTCCTGTCCACTCAGAACTCTGAACTAGTTTTAATGTGGCTTCGAATGAGGAAGAGAACAGTTGAACAACTTTTTCCCATACCATTTTTGGGGTAAAGACTTTGTTTAGCAATTAGCACCCAGAAACCAAGGAAACGAGGAGGATTTGGCCCTAGTCATCATTCGCCATCTTGCGGGCAACTATCCTCTTCATCCACAGTGGGGCCCAAGTGAATGCAGTGATTGGGGCCAAAGAGCCGGTTGCAGGTCTCTGGGAGCATAACGAAGCTTTTGCCCCAAAAATTATATGGGAAAAAATTGTTCAGTGGATCAACTGAATTAATTCTAGCAAAAGATACACGTTGATGAGTAGTTATTCTTCCCTTATTACGGAAACGGTAACCATTGAATTCCTTACAAGCTGCTGTGTGCATTGGTTTTCAAAACAGTAAGCTTACTTAAGGCTTATCGGAAGAATACGGACTCCTCTCCGATTAGCTTCTCGTTGGGCTAGAATGATGTAAAATGATCAGCTGAACAACATTTTCCCATAACATTTTTGGGGCAAAGGCTCAGTTTGGCCGTCAGAATTAATGAAAGCCGCACTCTAGCACTGACGGACGTACAAGAGCCCGTTTTCTTCCATGTTCCCAGCTGATATCTTTTTCCCGTAAACAGTTCAGATACAGATAGGTGGGTTGTTATTGTCAGTTAGGTTAGGTTATAGGTACCGGCTTCTGTTTGGCGTTCCACTTGTCATGAACTGGTTGGGGTTTGGCGTTTCACTTGACGGACTTTGGCCCAGTTGATGCTTTCCTGCGCGGCGCCGTCTGCCTCGAGCCTGCCTGCTGGCAACAAGATGGCGTCACAGCCTACCACGCGTAGTGCAAACTTTGGACCTAAACCACGGCCAACGGTGCGTTTGCCCCAAAAATGGAAGAGGAAAACATTATTCAGCAGGTAATTCTTAGTCCATTAAAAAAAAAAAAATCGGATGGGAGTCCGTATTCTTCCGATGTTCCTTACTTAATAAGCCCTGTTATTATAATATACGTTAATTCCACAAATTTTTCGCGGGATGAAAACCTGAAAAGGAAAAAAATCGTCAGATGCACTACAATGCTCCGATGGCTGACAATAAATACACTTGCCACCAATAATCTGGTTCGTTTATCCCTTTGTAAGATGCCTTAAAAAATTAAAACCATGATTACGTTATCTTCAAGTGCTGGTCTTTGATGGATTAATGTTTGAACAAACAATTTAGGCATTCAAATATACACTACAACTCGCCATGCTAACAGATAGATTATTAGGTGTCATAATCGTAACAATCCTACCTAAACAGTCTGCTAAAGAGTAACAAAACATTTCTGGACCCCTACACCCACTCGACCCAAACCAAACACTCCCAATGAAGTTAAGCAAGCTATTTCTTACCTTCCCCTATCTTCTCGATCTTAACGTAATCCTCCATCATCGAAACTAATCAAGTCTCTCTGCTCTGGATTTTCACCTACACGACACAAAACCCACCAAAAGAAAACATTAGCACAACAAAAGGAGTCTCGTCTCATTCACAACGTTTTGGACCCCATCAAAACGGATTCGCCCTTGGATTGAAAAGCTGTTTTCACATCAATTAAAGCGCTTTTCACCATTAATCCTAGGTTACGTCGTCACATTCGATATTAATAAAGACATTTAAACATCACTTTGATTGAAAATAGGTAATAATAAGTTAATAAGTTACCAATAAACGGACCTACTTACCCACAGCAGCAAGACTTTTATCAACTTTCGGATGCACCGCACTTTCGAATCAGCCAATCAAACTGCCCTACGTTGATGACGTCACGGGGGGATTCGTTATGGGATTGGCTCGCTCGCTCTTGTGGCTCACTCGTCGATGGTAAAGCCTGTTGAGATATAACTTACATACAAAAAGTGAAATCAACACGTGGGGGTTGGGGGACGATTACGCTTTTTTGAAATGGAAATAAATCAAAACTGAAAATAAGAGCGGTTCTGGGTACCGTTGAGAAATCAACCATATGGTCACGGTAGAAGCCCTTTAATTTAGGTTGTGGGGTGGATCTGGGAAACGAATCAATCGGATTTAATTTTGTGTCCTCGGTATTTATAAGGCAGTCTTAGTTACGAGAGAAAAAGCGTCACATGATTTGCAGTATGAAAGGAAGGAATGATTACTGTTGATACCGTATTTGTATGTCATTTCACGAATCATTAAAATCGGCGAGTTTTATCAAAGCGATAAACACCAGTGCCGTAGCTGTTTCTCCATAAAGTTCGTTGTGTTGACCATTCACTGATACAGCCTCATAACTATCAAAGACTACGTTATTAATATTATTTTGATTTTTTTAAATAGCTGGCTAAGCTCAACCGTAATAACCCCCAAATAGATTAAATAAATTGTCACAAGTAATGAATAGAGAGTTTTAAAATTATTTTTTCAAAGGCCTCGAACGCAACTTGTCGTCAACACTAAAGGCATCATTTTCGGATTGGTCCGTAACAATGCACAACTCTTTTTATTGGTTGAAATAATCTATTTGTACCCAGGCCTAATTCCGTAGCCGGCGGCTGAAGGAGGGCATTCGCAAAATACGAGTTTGTTGATGGTGTCCTCGTGTTGGTTCAATTCAACGTGGCAAACCTTAGTTGAATGATTCCCTCGAAAGTATATGTTCCTCTGAAAAAAAGTCGTACATAATTGTAAGAAGTCATGGGACGCACTATTATTGCCGAAGAGAGCGTTCAAACTACAGTTTCCATCTTGGCACGACAGTCAAGCTGGTCTGTGGGTTTAGTGGTTGGCCAGGTAGTTAATGTTATAATATGGCCAATTTTTCATCATAAATTGTTTTCCTTTACCGTTTTACAGATTTAGTGTTATGTGATTTCTGTTAAATGTTTACATATCCCATTGATGTGTAGCATAACTCAACCATATTCATTGTTAGGGTTGTTGTAAGCTTTTAAACCTTGAATCACGATTATGACAGGGTCCATATTTGGTATTAGTATTGTTGACATGTGGGTGCTGTCAGTGACAAGGCCATACCTTGGTAGCAGTGAACGTTGGATACTGACAGAAAGCGTAATTGCAGCTTGTTAACTGCACCGACCTTAGTGGCTATCAGAGGTAGGCTACCTCCCTCCCGCAGACGGAACCGAATCCATTCTGCTGCGTTAGAATCGCCATTGTACGATGCGGCGGAAAACAAGCGTCGCAACCATTAGGCGAGTAGAGTTCTCCAACAAAATAATCCAGTTGACTCTGACTAAAGTACTGTGTGCGATGAACGAAGGACAGCTTACTCACTGCATGTCACGATTGTTAACTGCTTCTTGTCGAAGTGTTCCGTATCTTCATAATCTCCCATCCCGTGGTTGTCTCGGCCGCATTGTCATCCAGAATGTAATAACACAGCGGCTGTGAGGCAACATCCAAAAAACTTTAAAATCTTAGATGGCATGAAGACGCTCCGAGCATTTCTGAGACCTGTTCACCGTCGTAGAGAGAACACGGTGTGATACATGGGAACCATACGAATGGTGTGCCATTCTACGCCCACATACAGTAATGTGTAATTCCTACTTAGTCAACAGCACCGTTAACCGCTGAAACTGGAGTGAAATTCTTCTTAGCGACATTGTGTGTTCCAGTGTCCGTGGCTGTAAGGTGGTGATCTCAGAGTAACGCTTTTAAAGGCTATTTGAGTGTTGCGTCTGCGTCTGTGTAGAACGAAATTGGCCTATAAGGAAGATGGTGCGCAATTAAGTTGGCCTTTCTGATACTGTACGCTGGTGAAGGCTTCACATAGGCAAACTAGGAAAAAGCTGCTCCTTTTTCGTAATAGCACGGCACCGGGACTCCCCCAAAAAACGTCCTGGTAATGGGGAGGCTTTACGGTATCTATCACCGACGACGACTTTTTAACTTGTTTTTTTCTTTTAATAATTGTACGTCTACATTTTAAAAATGCATACACACCTTATACGTGTACTCCGAGGGTTCAAAAATTCGTAACACCTAAACAAATACGCACAATTTCACAACAAGAAAATTAGTTCCGAAGACTAATTTCCTTGTTGCGAGATTGTGTGTTTCTATTTAGGCCTACCCTAGGCCTTCCAAAACTCCAACAAAGTACGTGTTTGCTCACTTTCACAACAAAGATCACGATATTACAGTCTTGCAAACCAATCTTGTGAGCACTTAAATGTATCGCCGTTCAAAACGTAAGAGACCAAAATATCCGACTTATGAACGTTCAAGAGCAGTCGCATC
>JAHWFP010149728.1:20138-55795 GCA_023313725.1 Lithobius niger
AATCTTACATGCACTTCAGTTATTTAAAGCTTAACATTGCTAACTTAAGCCCAGATTTTCCCTCTCTCACCCCATTTGGCTTACTAAATTCCTACGCCGGTAAGAATTTACCCCTTTCCCCTTCCTGAACAGGACCCTGGTCTCTTTCTTAACCAGTTTCTTATTAAAAACAGTCACTTATGCAAAACCAAAAATCGTCCGGTTCCACCATTCAAACTTGCAAATTTTCGACCACCAGACTATCATTAGAAATGTTTGAAAATTTGCAACGATTTTCAGTTTTGCGTAAGTGACTGTATTTAATATGAACTTCGACCAAAGTAAAATTGCCGAATTGATGGTATTTTCGATCAGTTTATTTTCTCATTTCGTCTATTTCACTTTACGTCCTGCTCTGTACATTATATCAGTTTTGTGTATTCAGCCAATTACACGAAGTCGCATTTCTTGTACTGTAATTCTTCAAGAAGCCATTCAGAAGTCCCATACTTCAAAATATACACAAACTCCGATACTTGAGAATTTATTCAAACTGAAGAAAATTTTTTTTTAACATATCAAACACACAAAAAAAATTAATAATCAGAATGTGTATTACACTACCTTGCTGTTCTTCTTCAATGAGTAGAATATCTTCGCAGTGAATTTCACATCTCGCCATCAAGCTTCGTACAATGTCTTGCTTGATCGCCTACAATATTGATTGAATACAAAAATATGAGCGGATCGTGAACAATAATGCTCGATGTACCAAACCACTTGCTCAAATTAAATAAAAGAAGCCGTGGTGTTTATTTTCAAGATCCAGTGGACTTTTAACCCAACACTAGGGATTGAACGAACCCACTTCTATCACACGCAGGTCAGATTGGGATGTATTGCAAGATGCCATCAGATACTAACAAAATACAGAAAACCTTTGTAATAATGTAATGATGATAAATAATAATAATAATAAAAAAACAAATTGTACAGCGAAAGCTTGTAGCTTGTTGCTGGAAAGGCCACAAGGCATTAAGTAGGGTTGGGACGGTTAAACGTTTAAACGGTTATCCGGAATTTGAACGTTTAAACGTTTAGCATTTTTCGTTTATTTATAACCGAAAAAATGGGAAAAGGGTACTAAATTTGTAAACATTTGGTTGGAATGTCTCGCATCATACTTAGCTTTTTTTTATGAATTATTTTATTCTGATTGGATATCCATAAATTTTGTTGATATAATGTACAATACAACCTCAGTTATCCGAACTGAGGTTTTACTGTATTCGATTATGTAAACTGCTCTTGGCCAAAAATAGCGAAAAACTTCGGCCAAAGAAATCGCTACACTTTCTGAACTGGGCGATCTTGGATTGCTGACAGCCACTGGTTAAGCTTCTGCAGTATTTTTACCTACTCTGCCATTTTTAAAAATGTTTTTATTACCTTAAAGTTGTTTAAAGTCCTCAAATATTAACGAGCGTCGACAGCGCTCACGCATTCCAATTCCACTGCGAGCCGCCATCTTTGGCTCCTAGCCGGCTGTTCACAAAGGACGCGTGCGCACTTGCTCCAATGGAAACGGCCGTTACTCGCTGTGCGTGACGTCATTTTATGACTGGCCCCGACGCGTCCTACAAGCACCTAGCACGAATCAACCAATCGGAGCTCGCGATACTAAAGGAGGCACCAGTGGCCGTTGAAACGGAACAGTTTATTCGTTGAAATTAATGTCAACATCGATGGCAGTCGGAAAGGGGATTTCCCCGGAATTCCCAGTGTTCAAACGCGACAAAACGGCGGCTGCATGTTGTTCCGTGATTAATGTGTCACGATCGCTTAAACCACGTGCTATTTTCATCACACGAAAGTAATTTAACGCCAGTTTTGACGACACCTACAACAAAAATAATAATCAAGGTAAATAAAAATGTTAGATTAGGCCTACTGCAAGATTTACTTCCCGCATCGACCGATCAAATAGACGGAAAAAACTGGTACCCGGTGTTTACTACTAGTCTGTTACGATTCGATGAACTTATAGGTGAAGTTTGAAAGATGTTAGCATATTTTTTCCCCCCGATAATGTTTTCGGACTTTACCGAATATCAACAACACTCGTTCATAATGCTTTAATTTTTTTTTTTTTAAATAATTTGCGGTATTTAAGTTTATCTTTGGAAATGTAAATGTTGGTTATTTAGTTTTAATTTTAGTTAAACAACAATGCAGGTTTCCAAGCTTTTTTTTTTAAATTTTGTTGGGGGGGGGGGGGGGGAAAGGAGAGAACCGTTTAAACGGTAAACGGTACATTAGGTTCGTTTAGTAAACGTTTAGGCAAATAACCGGTTTTTCCCAACCCTAGCATTAAGGCATTAAGTCTTGAAGACGGTATTGTCCAGACGTCGTTTCAAAGTGTTAGTAGTATGGCAACCACTGAACATTGTTTCATCAAGTGAGTTCCAATCATTTATAACTGCAATGATAGTACACAGCAACCAAATTAAACGAAAAATTTGCGGGCATAAACCAAAAGCAGTAACCAAGTAGAGCTTTCCAATTTGTTTGCAAACAGGCTTAATTTCATCCAGTACCACAAGTATCAGTACAATCAGCAGATCACACATTACTGATATTTCTTTCTGAATAATTTCAGTTTGATTTCAGTTCGTCTGTTAGTAAGACCAAATTGGTAAGTTTTGAACCACAAGAAACCCCAGTTTCACAACAATTTTCATTCGTTTTGATTCTTCATTCATAATGTTCCACTCTGAAGTGTGTTAAGCTTATTAAAATCAATTTTGTAGCTTTTCGAATTCTTATGAGCAATAATAAACTACTTTTCGATCCCTTTCGTCGTTACGGTTCAGAAAATCATAACGAAAACCTGGGCAAATGCTTATTTATTTTTAAAAAGCATTATTAAAGGCACATAAATCCCTCCGTTCTGGCCGCTTTACTCTGCGTCACCTACGCTAAAATATAGTTCAAACGACCGCAGCGCGCATTGCTCTAGGCATTAGTCATACTCATTTCGGGGCCGCTGCAACGTGACACATCGTACGACCAAGTCGCACTCTTGAGCGAAGGATTAATAATCCTTCCTCCAGGGCCGCGGCTTGCCAGCGATGTGGCGGGAGTTATTTACCGCTCGGACCGAGCCGTTTAAAACAAGCCTAATAACATTCACGCGCCACTACTGACATCTGCATCGTACCCTTAGACTAGCAAATGAAAGGTAAATCAGTTTATATAAAACTATTTCCGGTAATGTATCGAGTGAAACTGTTAAAATATACCGGAGGGAGTTATGTGCCTTTAAAACATGGTAAAAAGCTACTCACAGCCATAGTGACGCCGCCGCCATACTGCGAGCGCAACAAGAAAACCTGACTTTGACCAGAATATTAGTAAACGGAAATTATCGCCGGCCGGACGAGTTTTTCGTTGTAGTTTCTGATGTTATACGTTTAGCCGCAGCGAGTGAGGCACTAACTTGGGGAAAAAATTACCAACTTCGTGAACAGTGACCTTGATTTACCCTAATTTGCACATGTTAGGTGTTTTTATCTTCAAATTATTTGCAAAGTCTGCAAATTAGGGTAAATCAAGGTCACTGATCACGAAAATGTTTGTTGCGCTCTCATCTTACAGTATGGCGGCGACATCGTTATGGCTGTGGGTAGCGTTTCAACATGTTTTAATAATTCGTTTAAAAATAAGCGTTTGTACAGGTTTGCGTTATGATTTTCTGAACGTAATGACGAAAGGGATCGAAAGGAAGGTAAATTAAGTTGATAGCGCGAAAAGTAGTTCTTCCAAATAATTACCCTTTTGTACCACTTCGTACCCTTTATTACATCCCAGTGGTCGAGATATTCGGATGCACAGGGGCAAATTGCACACCAAAATTGCACTTTGCACTCCACAACCAACTCTTGGAGTGCAAAATTGCACGCCAAATTTGAATTTTCCATAACTCTTGAACCGCATAAGCTACAGACTTGCGGTTTGTAGCATTTTAAACAGCTTGGAATTAGATTTCCTGTGGCACCATTTCTTTCAAAGCAGTTAAACTCTATTTTTTACTACATTTGGTTAAATTATGTGTATAGATTTTTCAGTTGAATAGCGAAATTAAGTCAGTTTTAAGCAAAATACAGGAAACCGTACATATTATTGAGATGCTGAATGTTAAAATTTTCAATGGCAAGAAAATAGGAGACCACAGTGTTGGTTTACATTTTTGGTTTTGCACTCTAAAGACTTTTTTTACACCCCAGTAATAGATTTGGGGTGCAAATTTGCACCCGGATCAAAATTTGGAAATTCGACCCCTGACATCCCAAGTTATCAGCGCTTAAATCTTACACGAAAACCGGAAGGATGATTCTAGTATAGGCTCGTAAACATAAATTTTTAACGTAGAACAAAAATTAAGGCTGTGCAGATACCAATACTGGTATTGGACTGGTACCTTGGGGGTTAACAAGTACTGGAAAAAGTACCGGAATCCGCTTGTTTTTTCCAGAATCAGCATTTTCGTACATTAATAATATGGCATATTGTTCCCAACACTACTAAAAATTGGCCTGCAACTAAGTCAGTACAGGGTTAGGCCTACAATATATAATGTTTACAGTCAATACAAAAATGTTTATATGATCTCGTTGAGCAATAGTGTTTAGCGAACAATTGCTTTGTAAAGTGTTACGTTTGTCACACCATTAAATTATCAACACGTTCTGTAGTTTATCAAGTTATCGTTTGACATCAGCATTGGCACCGGTATAGTATCAGCATTGCCACAGTATCTGCAAATGACCAAAATTACCAGTACTGGCATCGGAATCTGGTAAATGGGGACCGGTATCAAATCGGTATCGGGGAAAGTGGCACCGGCACAGCCTTAAAAAAATCGTCAGCAGGTTTTGTCTATTTGCCATTACAGATTTTGTCCCTGCACTAGTACTGTGAAACTTTCCCAACAGATAGCACAATTCACGCAAAACATTTAAAGCTGAAATGGTAAAGAAATCAACTGTATCACATCACATTATGTTATGGCTCACTTACTTGAACAGCTTCAGCTGCTGTAGCTCGACTGTGCACATACGCTCGGCTTTGGAGTGTGCCACGAACTTGGAGCATTACGCTGCACTTATCCAATACACCATCCGAATTATTGTTGTTATGCGAAAACTGAAGAACAAATAACAGAAAAATGTATGTCAAATAATGAACACTACAAACTACAATGAGAAACTAAATGAACACCTATCGTAGCACCTTCTGGCCCGCAGTTACGCATCATCTCTTTCATCGCTCAAGATTTCATACATCTAACTGGTCACATCGAGATTCGAGAATGACAAACTTCAGCTATACACAGCCCATGAGTGAGTTTTGATACCTACTGTGAAATGGGTCAAAAGGAAAAAAAATCTTGGCAGCTATTTTCCCCTTGACATCACTACTGTGAATGGCAAAAGTTGGTGGGTTTTTTCTGCCGTTTGGGTATTTGGTCCCATATCACTTTTATTTTGTTAATTAATTTCTATGGCATTTTTTTTTTATCCAATTCTGTGTAGCAAGTTTTATCAATTAAAAAAGGACATAAATCCTTCCGGTATATCGTGCGACTCGTTGAGAATGGCATTTGCAACCTTTACACAGGTTAGAGTTAATGTCGCAAAATCACCTCGCACGCAAAAAAAAAACAAGAAAATAAATGTTTGGCAACATACGTTTGAACTACATATGTTTGAGCTAAAGTCGCAAAACTGAGTCATGCCGGAAAGCCAACAGGGTCCCTTTAATCGCCGATTCACACCATGTACACTGTCGCCAGACTATTAAGTTAACCATGCTTATCAAGTGTATTGTGGCGTACTGTTGGGGTTTTGTTATGTATGTACTTATTTCAGCATTTTGTGACGTAAGAAGTGATCTTTCATACAATTATAGGGCTAGCTTTTACAAGTATTTCTGCCCACAAAAACGCATGCACGTTGGTGTTCGGCTCCCCGAAATAATGAGCGGCGGACCTTACCCTAGTGGCTAGCGTTCCACGCCCCGAAAATAAACGTTACCCACAGTAAACATTTTTTTCGGCAATAACATAAAAGACCATACTTTGCTATTCTTACCAGATCCATGTAGATATCTGCAGTATGGTTCATCTGTGTGACCACCCCTCTTTCCTTCGTCTTGCTTCGTTTCCCTCCTTCCTTTCCTTCTTCCAAGGGTTCTGTCGGGTTGCGTAAGCGGCCATCAATGACAACGAGAGCTTCGTCGAGGGCAGAAACAAAGGGAGAAAGGCCCGCCTGTTAAAACAACAAAATGTAGCACGAGCTTTGAAGTTACGATAAACGAAGAATAAGACTGGAGCCCTCTAACAAATTCTGGTTACTGATTTGAATTCTCAATTAACTAAAAAAAATACAGTAAAACCTCGATTATCCTAACACCCCGATTATCTGAACTCCCTTTCTCAGAAAATATTCAGAAAATTGCCATTTTTTACAGAAGGAATAAGCATCGGCTTTGCTTTATGTATGTTCCTGAAGTCATTTCACGCAAAATTTTATTTTCAGTAGTCTTATACAATCAAGCATAGTTCACAAACACTAAGGCCGACCGCGCATTGAGCGACTTGGCCACGCGGCCAGGTCGCTGCAGCCAATGAGAATGCTTACCGTTATGTAAAACCACGCACTAATCATTTTCATTGGCTGCAGCAACCTGGCCGCGCGGCCAAGTCGCTCAGTGCGCGGGCGGTCTGAAACTGAATACAGAAAAAAGTTTTCCTCTTTTATTTTGCATGTAAATTGGATTACAGTACAGTATTCGAATTTTCGAATATCCGAACACCTTTAGTTCGGTTAATCGAGGTTCTACTGTAGACCCAAAGGATAAGTTGTATTTGAAATCAAAGACGTCTGGAGTGATCAGATTTAAGAAGAATTCCTTTTGCCCACAGACTCAGAACACAGGTGTTTTCAGTTCCTCAGTTTTTCTGTGAAAATGCGCAAACATTCTTCGTGTTTATTTGTAGTTGAGGAGGCTTCATTTTGAAAGTAAAGTCGCTTCTACTTTAATAAACCTATATAATCTTGATGCCTCCATAGGCTTAGTTTATTCCAGTTTGAAGATGAGTTATGAATGAAACCTTATTTTCCAAAATCATTGGTAATGAACACGGAAGTATTAAAGACAGGCCTAAAATAAAAATTCACATGCTACATCGTTTTAATCCATGATTCATAAACAAAGACAATGAACCACACATTTTTACAATTTCGGAGGGGTTCCCCTTCTTGCTCACCCTCTAAAAACAACCAAGTAGACATTAAAAGCATTACCAATTTCCCAAAATAAACAACCAACCAACCAACAAAGCCTAAAATCTACCAAACTGGTTCTTTCTTCTAACATGCCCATTATAGCATAAACCACTATACTCGAGAAAGCTAACGTAACGTCATACCCAGTCATCAACAACAAACACCTTGACAGCACAAGTCCAAAACAATCAAAGGAGTATCAGTCAACTATGTGACGCTGGCTTTTTAGAATGTACTGTACTAGTCTTGGGCTGTTAAGTGGAAGAGCAAGTTTAAGTTGGTTTTATCGTTTTAATGTTTGAATTGAAGCTTGGTTGGATGATGGCACATGTCTGTTTTCAAATTGTTTTTTTTTTATAGGCCGAGGAAGGAGGAGGAAACCTTTGACCTCGTGCTTTGATTTTTTTGAAAACCATTGACCCTGCTTACTTTACATCCAGTTTTTTGCAACTTAATGAAATTCAGATTATAACCTCAGACACCGTTAAACATGGCCAGAAAATGTGGTCTCTAAATGGTCAGAGCTGACCAATAACTAGTGATTCTGGACCACTGCAAAGCTAGCAAAAAAATAAACGTCAAAATTTGCCACAGAAAAGTAAAAATATGCTCCGTTTGACACTACCAAAGCATTTGGATTTTACTTAACAATGTCGCAAATATTGGCAAAATTTGACATCGACCCACCCATAATGATGAATAAAATATTGTTGGTACAATTCTGTCTGATCCGGCAATTAATCGACGCCATTAGATTTGAACCAAATACCTACATGTAGCTGCTTTAGAAGAGGCGACTTGGACTTTTCCGTGGTTACTGGGATACCCAGATCTAAAGCAAGACGGCAATCGAAGCGATGCCAACCCAAAGTGCTAGACTGGAACTTGAATTCGGCAGGCTTCGCAGAACTCTGAAAAACAAAAGCACCAAGTATTTATTATAAGGTCATTAAAAAAAGAAAAGTTGGTTCTCAGGCCCTCCCGCACCGATTTTTTGATGGGAAATAAAAAGAAACGACGCGGCAAAAATGGCAGTTACAGATCAGAAATAGCCCTTAGTGGGAAATTGAAATATGGACTTGCCATTCTTGTCGTTAAATAATTGTGTGGACATATGCTACAAAGCATTACGAGGCAGTATTCTTTATTTTACCCAAACTAGAAAATTATTCCCCAAAATGTATCGAAAAATAGGGGTAGAAAAATAAAAAAATTAAAAAAAAATTCCGCCCGCCCGCACGGATTTCTTGAAAAAAATGCCCGAGAACCAACTTTCCTTTTTTAAGTGGCCTAAGGTAATTCTTTTGAAGAAGACATTACCATAAATCACCTAATAAATGCCCTGGCTTTGCTAATGCCCCTCGCCAAATATACCTTAAGGTCAGATATCGTGTAGCAGCGCTATTAATGGCCCCCCCCCCCCGACAGCGTGTTTTTTTTTTTTTAGTTATCGTGAAATTGACTAAAAGCTTCAAACGTTTAGCGAAATCAATGTTTTATCCCTTTAAATCTCAGTTTTTCTGCAGCAAAATTAGCTAAGACTAATAAATTTGACGAAATCAATATTTAATCCAACACGATTGACGAGAACTTTTGTAATCACAGAAAAGTCTGCAATACTTAGGCCTATCAATCTATGTAGTCGATCATTTATGTGTGTAATATGGATTCAGTCTAGTGAAAACACAACACCTTTTCTCAATTATTATTAAATTTAGTTTATTAGATCGTCCTCCTTCCAATATCTAACATAATTCAAAGTTAAAACTAATTTCTCACCAACCTTCATAACCGACAACGTGTTTCACCACCGGGAAACGCATGTGCCGACTCATTTGTCACATCGGTTTTTGTTATTCCTGGAGCAACTGGTGTGGAGCCTCAGTAGTGGACACGAGGAACCACGATCACGTCCAACTTGTCCACCGTAAGCGCTTCAATATCTAGTCCATTGCGTCCGTTATGACGTTACTCTGCTTGCCACTTTTCGTTTGTGAATCGCGTGTCTGTTTGGAACGTTGATGATGGTTAAAAGTTAATTATAACTTTGAATTAGGTTAGATATTGGAAAAAAGATGATCTAATAAGTGATAAACTACATTAGTGAATAAATGATAATAAAGCCATTGTGTTACGTGTATTGCTAGATTGAACATATATCACGTACTTTGAATGATCAACTTTCCACGATAGATTTAGCCCTAACGCCCACCCCCAAAAGCACCTTATGATCAGAAATCTTGCAGGAGCTTTTTTAACGCACCCTCCACTTTATCAAATTAATTATAGCCGCCCGTGGGTTTTTAATAAGCGATTTACGGCCAGTGTAAAATAATTAGATTAATCTTTAACATGGTTCAATTCAGTAAAGGCGCGTAGTTTTACCTAATAATATTTCAGGAACCAATCGTCCACAGCAACAGACGGCTCACATTCTTTGGACCGCAACATGTTACTTTGGGTTAAAAGCATTTTAGCCAACCCGAAGTGACGAGGTGCGATCTGAAGAATTTGATTAACAAAAACTTTTCGGACAGAATATCTTATGCACCTAATTTAACCATGTGAAAATTGAATCAAAACATTTTCACAACTATCACAGGAGTACAAAGGTTAACAATACAATTGATACCGCTTACAAATAACTTAAGAGGGACAGTGACAAAGAGTTCCGTATAACCGAAAACTCTTCATATCTGCAGGAGAATTGCACTAAATCTGCACTCTCTGAAAACTGGGAAACAACTCCGGGCGAAACAAACCCCGGGTAACGCCGGGTACGACTGTTAGTTAGAAATCAACTAAAATTTACATAGGCTACCATGTGCGATTCACTTGAGATGTTTAACTGTTTTAGACTTACCTGCGTGTTTGCGATGTCAATCGTTTTAGCCAGAACTCTACAAAACACAAAAAAAGTATGTTTTATTACGCAATTAAGTTTTCCTTTTATAAAAAATACACATTATTTAATCAATGAAACCGGAATACTAAAAATGCTCACTATCCACGATTAAATTACAAAGAGTTACCCTAATATTTGCCCTTTTTAGTGGTATTCCATGTCGACAAAGTTACATTTGTACGATAAAATATCAGTTCAGGTAAACTTGACGCACAATTTCAGACTACAGGAATCCTCACCAGATTCTTGTGAATTTTCAACAGACAGCATTTTCATCCGTCTTCATCAGAAACTAACAGTTTTGAGAGTTTGTAACTACTGTACATCGATCCCAAGAACCACATTCAGAACTGATATCGGAATCGGAACACCACTACTTATTTGCCTTTTTAATAATCACCCCTAGATAGAAATCACCTTTTATGTACTAAGTGACATAATGCAACGCACGTCAGCTTTCCCACAATCAAACTTTGCGCTTTTTAATTTTCATTGTTTTTTCTTTTTCTTTTGTACTTTTAGAAACTGAATGCTTACTTTTCACTACCTGTGCAAATGTGCAGTACCATCTTGTCGGTTACACCAGCTTCAGGGTTGAGCTGAACCTGTTTGGATACAACTTTGAAGACAGCAAGCAGAACCTAAGATTATAAATGAAAAAGTTTTTAATTCTTATGCTTGGGAAAATAAAACATAATTATACAAAGGAAAGCGAATTGAATAGGTTTTAGAAAAACGTTGGAAAGGCAAATACCTCTTATGCAAACATGATACAGAGCGAATCACTAGCTGGCCTTTCGGCTTCAAGCAGTGTTCATACCGGTACGATAAAAACAAATTCCACGACTGTGCAATGAATTTTCCACGACTCCAACACTACATTTAACTAGCCGTGCAACAAGCTTTCAAAAACACCTCAAATCCGGCGTTTATTTGCTTGAAGGAATGGGATTCACATAGAAGCGCCGCTCTCCTGTTTTACCTTTGGTGCTCACGTGGAAGTGCTCCCCAACCCCACATCTGAACTTTCAACATGCGTGTGTAGAAAACAAGGCTCGAAAGAAGCAGCATCGCAATTTGCACCACAAGTTGCAATGCGAAAATACAATCATTGCTCATAATTTTTTTCCCTTACGTTCTTCCCCATCGCGTCAGTTGAACCATTCAATAGAACAACGCTCTACCTCTCTCCCACATTCATGGGTGGACTGAAAGGCCCAACACTAAATAAAAGAAACTGCAAGTACGTGTGGACTGACATGCACAAACTTGTAACTAGGGATGTGCGATACTCGAAAAATTCGAGCCGAGTCGAGTACACAACGTATACTCCAACTCAGCTCGTCGCTTGCATGCTTACTCGGAAAACTCGAATCTGGTGTAAATGCGATAACTTTGCCAATTTTTGACCGATTTTGACGTTCAAATACACCAAATTTATCGTCTCGGCGAGAGCTTTCCAGTTGCGCAAATTAAAAGCCAATAGCTCAAACCATTTTAAAGTTATATCCTAAAAAGTGGAGAATTAGTCGTAGATATTGACGCACAGTCCGTTAAGCAGCATCTTTCTTGTTATTACGCTAACAAATAAAAAGAAAACACTTGCAAAATAAGTATGTTCATCAAGTACTCGAACTCGGCACGATACTCGATTCTTCTGTTACAAATTCGGCTCAGCTTAAAATTATTCTACTCGCACACCCCTACTTGTAACAGTCTTGCAATCATGCAAAATTAAAAATAATGTTACCTAAAATCTGCTGGTCTTCAAAAAAGAGCAACAAGGGACTCTTTTTAATTGTCAAAGGAGACGAACAGTTGCAGCAAAAGACAAGGAGTCTGTCTGAGGACGACATCCGAAGGCTAGTCACTAAGAAGTTAGCGACTCCTACTTCTCCAAAGCTATGAACGCAAGTGGGGGATTTGTTAGGAAAGGATGCAGCGATAAAGTGCCCGTGTCATCAGCTTCATTGTTGGACATCGAGCTGCTTGAGACCAAGTCACGTGTAGCTCCTAGTATGAGCACGTTGCCGCGGTGAACGGACGTGTTAGCGAGAGCAAGTGAAAAAAGGACAAAAGTGTAGATGTTTACCAGACGTATTGAGCCTGCCTGTCAAGCACATAGCTAGTGTGTTGCTTAAGGCTGTACAGATGCAGATACCGTATCGGTAAATCTGCAGATATTCAATGAATCGGAATCGGATCGGAATCGGTATTTCTTAGAGATTCCTTTAGATACCACACTTCACTCTTGATGATGTAGAGTTTCATGTTTCCTGCCTGCTTCTGCCACAGTTCTGGAAATTGAAGTGCAACACAAAGTTTCATCCTGAATAAAATCATTATCTGCATCGAGAATTTTGTGTTCCCTGCCTTCAGACGGTCACGATTCCAAAAATAACAGTGCAACACAAAGACACATCTTGAATTAAATCAGTATCGGTATCGGTTTAACAGATATCATGTAGAATCGGATCGGTAGAAGTGGTATCGGTACAGCCTTAGTGTTGCTACATCTAGGACGATGCCGGCAGATGACCGCAAGTCTTTTTCTCCCTTACTGTATTTCCCGTTAACCTTTCTCCTGTAAATTCATTTGCGCTATCTGTATTTCTTCCATACTTCGTCAACTCGTCAGAAATCGTCAACTCGACCCACTATCCTACACTTGATTACAAAATTGCAGGCACTTATCCTGGAGAACGGAATTTAAACACGGAAAGGTGAATTTTACCAAAAGCGTATGGCAAAACGTTTCGGGCAATTTGAAAGCAAATTCAACACTAGGATTTGTCCTACCAAGTGGAAGTAAGGCACGAATTCAAAGCAGAGAACAAAGAAAGGATCACTAGGCTTCATAATCTAGTTCTTGTTACCTGTTTAAGTTTCGTCATAACAGATGCAGGCAAACTATCTCCTGGATAGACGACGAAGAGACCAATAATTCCAACTCCCCCAGGAAGCATGCGCACTACCTGAAATAATGCAATGTATGTTTGTTACTAAAAGAAACCATCCAAAAGGAAAAAAAGTTGAAATAGTAGAAATGGTGAAAAACTATTTCGCTGGGCCGGATTCAAGTTGAAAATTTTTATAAAGTTTAAAATGAAGTTTGATCTGTCACCCAGTCTGTGAATAAAGATTTTATTTTTTTATTTTTTTTAAGCTGCTGCTCCCGCGCTTCTTCCTCTTCGAGTGTTACTGGCGACTATGTCTCCTGACGTAGGTTGACTGCTGTATGCCGGTGGCACGTCAGATGGCTAAATCTTGCACCACCGGGATATTACAGTCAACCTACAGTCCAGTTGGTCAACAGGTTTCCTGGGTCCAACATAAGAACATCACCGTGATCATCGTTGTCGCCAGTTGCTGAGGAACAAGCACAGCAGCAGCAGCTTCAAAATATTCAAAAATCATTCGTTTTCAGACGTGATCACAGATCCAACATCCCATCATGTTAACACAAACAGTTGAGCTAAAGGTTTGAAATTTGCACCATTGAAAAGGTTGTTAATAGAACTACTGTGAACTTCAAATTCAACTGTCAAATGGGGAAATAACCCAATTAACCATTGAAAAGCTCGTCTCGAGCCGATTAAAAAGGTGTAGCCTACTAGAACGTAAAAAAAATGGTGAAAATTAGGTGAAAATTTGATATTTAGCAGGTAGGTGACCCAAGAATCTGATAAAAAGTATTGACCTGCGATAATTTAAGGCACGTGCAAACCAAAAAATTAACTCTACAAGCCTAATACGCTTTCTGAGAAGTTAGGAGAAAAAAAACCCATCACTCAAACCATCGGGGAAAAAAAATAAAACCAGTGGTGGGAAGATGCCCCAACACCAAACATTCACCTGCTTTGCATGTTGTGCAACCCAACTGTCTTCCAGTTCTTCGACGCTGTCCACGTTTTTCTTGGCCTTCTTTTCGTTTTTTTTCGGACTTTCGGCATTTTCAGGCTTTTCCACATCCTTGGGAGTGCAAGCCAAATGGCACACCAAGTCCTTTTGACTGCTGTGCTAAAAAAAAAAAAAAAAAAAGGAAAGAAATTATATTTTTTTCCAAAATTTTCTCTAGCCTACATGAAAGATGTGAAAATACCAGTACAGCTCTACACTAAGCATTTTTAACGTTGACTGTGGTACATCAAGCAGTATAGGAACACTAGCAGGCTACAAGCTGCTTTTTTTTTAGGGGGGGGGGTGAATGGGACTTAATGGCGCGTCGGCAGCTAGGTCCTAGACCCAACCTCAGTTACAGTGCGATGGTCTGGTTGCCACTGCACCACTGTCTCAAACTAAACTCAGAATAGCCCCAATTCCAAAGCCACATAATTATTGAAGGGGGAACATGAATGAAAACAGTAAATGCCAAGACATACAGAATGTGGAAGGCTCTACTGGTATGTTTTTCCATCCAGTACCGCTACCCTGAGGCTCCAATACCGATACTGGTAGCCTAACCCCCCCACCCAAAAAAAAAAGACTGCTTTAATACCAAAGAATGCATATTCAATTAAATTAAAAAACAGTTGGCACTAGGGATGTTTATTTTGACTATTTAACAAAAATAAATGAACTGGCACACAAATTTATGAGAATTGTAAACGTTGGCACAATAGTACAGAGAAAAACTGTTCAGGACACGTAATCAACTCAACGATATTACTGCTGCACCGGTACCCGTGACATTTATGGGTATCGTTTACGTTACCACTGCTGTACTGGTACTGCACACGATATAAATTCACACATTTCATGGGAGGTCGAATTTCACTAAGGGACAATCTTTAGTGTACACCCGAATTCGTCCGAAAAAAACCGTTACTGCCAATACTGTAATACTATGAAATTCACTCATCGTAAAATGGATTTAAGACTTTTTTACACGCACACTTATTTTGCCTGATGAAGACAACTGCTCAGTTATTGAAAATTCGCAGATATGCGAGTGTCTCTAGTTTTGAAAGTGTGCGTTTTAAAAAGTTTTAAGTCCATTTTACTTTAGTGTACTGTGGTCAAGCTGAATTGTATTGACAAAGGCATCACGTTGCTGCATTCCCTGCAGGAAAGCAGTTTCTAACTGTTGGAAGGCTAGCCTTTGTTTACTAATGGGATATTACAAAGTTAATTATTACGCTGTGACCAAATGTTTATCAATTTTACACATTAAACTAATAAGTGAATTTTTGGCTGATCACAATAAGTACAGTACAGTACTTTTTTTGTCTTCAGCGTTCATCAAGCTCACGGGTCTTACAGAACACAAGTTTTTCGAGTCTTACATTTTGAATTTTGCACTGCTGGAGTCAACTGTCATTTCGTGTTGACAGTGGCTCCCTCTTTAGAGTTTTTTTGAGCTGGAGTGGGCCATCTCCTCCATCTCTCGGTTTGACTCGTCAGTTAAGCAGTTGTTTTGGCAATGTTTTGATGCGACTGCTCTTGAACGTTCATAAGTCGGATATTTTGGTCTCTTCAAGTTTTGAATGGCAATAAATTTAAGGGCTCGCAAGTTCGGTTTGCAAGACTAATATCGCGATCTTTATTGTGAAAGTGAGCGAACACGTACTTTGTTGGAGTTTTGGAAGGCCTAGGGTAGGCCTAAATAGAAACACATAATCTCGCGACAAGGAAATTAGTCCTCTTGAACTAATTATCTTGTTGTGAGATTGTGCGTGTTTGTTTAGGTGTTACGAATTTTTGAACCCTCGCAGTACACGTATAAGGAGTGTATGCATTTTTAAAATGTAGACGTACAATTATTAAAAGAAAAAAAAGAAGTTAAAAAGTCGTCGTCGGTGGTAGACCCCGTAAACCTCCCCATTACCAGTACGTTTTTGGGGGAGTCCCGGTGCCGTGCTATTACGAAAAAGGAGCAGCTTTTTCCTAGTTTGCCTATGTGAAGCCTTCACCAGCGTACAGTATCAGAAAAGCCAACTTAATTGCGCACCATCTTCCTTATAGGCCAATTTCGTTCTACACAGACGCAACACTCAAATAGCCTAAGCGTTATTCTGAGATCACCACCTTACAGCCACGGACACTGGAACACACAATGTCGCTAAGAAGAATTGCGCTCCAGTTTCAGCGGTTAAAGGTGCTGTTGACTAAGTAGGAATTACACATTAGTGTATGCGGGCGTAGAATGGCACAGCATTCATGCGGTTCCCACGTATGACACCGTGTTCTCTCTACGACGGTGAAGAGGTCCCAGTACGCTGGGACCAGAAAGGAGGAAATGCTCGGAGCGTCTTCATGCCATCTAAGATTTTAAAGTTTTTTGGATGTTGCCTCACAGCCGCTGTGTTACTACATTCTGGATGACAATGCGGCCGAGACAACCACGGGATGGGAGATTATGAAGGTACAGAACACTGGACAAGAAGCCGTTAACAATCGTGACATACAGTGAGTACGTTGTCCTTCGTTCCTCGCACATAGTACTTTAGTCAGAGTCAACTGGATTATTTTGTTGGAGAAATCTACTCGCCTAATGGTCTCGACGCTTGTTTTCCGCCGCATCGTACAGTGGAGATTCTAACGCAGCAGAATGGATTCGGTTCCATCTGCGGGAGGGAGGTAGCCTACCTCTGTTAGCCACTAAGGTCGGTGCAGTTAACAAGCTGTAATTACGCTTTCTGTCAGTATCCAACGTTCACTGCTACCAAGGTACGGCCTTGTCACTGACAGCACCCACATGTCAACAATTCTACCAAATATGGACCCTGTCATAATCGTGATTCTAGTTTTAACAGCTTACAACAACCCTAACAATGAATATGGTGAGTTATGCTATACATCATTGGGATATGTAAACATTTAACAGAAATCAAATAACATTAAATCTGTAAAACGGTAAACGAAAACAATTTATGACGAAAAATTGGCCATATAACATTAACTACCTGGCCAACCACTAAACCCACAGACCAGCTTGACTGTCGTGCCAAGATGGAAACTGTCGTTTGAACGCTCTCTTCGGCAATAATAGTGCGTCCCATGACTTCTACAATTATGTACGACTTTTTTTCAGAGGAACATATACTTTCGAGGGAATCATTCAACTAAGGTTTGCCACGTTGAATTGAACCAACACGAGGACACCATCAACAAACTCGTATTTTGCGAATGCCCTCCTTCAGCCGCCGGCTACGGAATTAGGCCTGGGTACAAATAGATTATTTGAACCAATAAAAAGAGTTGTGCATTGTTACGGACCAATCCGAAAATGATGCCTTTAGCGTTGATGACAAGTTGCGTTCGAGGCCTTTGAAAAAAATAATTTTAAAACTCTCTATTCATTACTTGTGACAATTTATTTAATCTATTTGGGGGTTATTACGGTTGAGCTTAGCCAGCTATTTAAAAAAATCAAAATAATATTAATAACGTAGTCTTTGATAGTTATGAGGCTGTGTCAGTGAATGGTCAACAAAACGAACTTTATAGAGAAACAGCTACGGCACTGGTGTCTATCGCTTTGATAAAACTCGCCGATTTTAATGAATCGTGAAATGACATACAAATACGGTATCAACAGTAATCGTTCCTTCCTTTCATACTGTAAATCATGTGACGCTTTTTCTCTCGTAACTAAGACTGCCTTATAAATACCGAGGACACAAAATTAAAGCCGATCGACTAGAAGCCGATTGATTCGTTTCCCAGATCCACCCCACAATCTAAATTAAAGGGCTTCTACCGTGACCATATGGTTCATTTCTCAACATTCATCTGAACCGCTCTTATTTTCATTTTTTATTTATTTCTATTTCAAAAAAGCGTAATCGTCCTCCAACCCCCACGTGTTGATTTCACTTTTTGTATGTAAGCTATATCTCAATAGGCTTTACCATCCACGAGTGAGCCACAAGAGCGAGCGAGCCAATCCCATAACGAATCCCCCCGTGACGTCATCAACGTAGGGCAGTTTGATTGGCTGATTTGAAAGTGCGGTGCATCCGAAAGTTGATAAAAGTCTTGCTGCTGTGGGTAAGTAGGTCCTTTTATTGGTAATTTATTAACTTATTATTACCTATTTTCAATCAAAGTAATGTTAAAATGTCTTTATTAATGTCGAATGTAACGACGTAGCCTAGGATTAATGGTGAAAAGCGCTTTAATTGATCTGAAAACAGCTTTTCAATCCAAGGGCGAATCCGGTTTGATGGGGTCCAAAACGTTGTGAATGAGTTTCCTTTTGTTGTGCTAATGTTTTCTTTTGGTGGGTTTTGTGTCGTGTAGGTGAAAATCCAGAGCAGAGAGACTTGATTAGTTTCGATGATGGAGGATTACGTTAAGATCGAGAAGATAGGGGAAGGTAAGAAATAGCTTAACTTCATTGGGAGTGTTTGGTTTGGGGCGAGTGAGTGTAGGGGTCCAGAAATGTTTTGTTACTCTTATCAGACTGTTTAGGTAGGATTGTTACGATTATTACACCTAATAATCTATCTGTTAGCATGGCGAGTGGTAATGTATGTTTGAATGCCTAAATTGTTTGTTCAAACATTAATCCTTCAAAGACCAGCACTTGAAGATAACGTAATCATGGTTTTAACTCTTAAGGCACCTTACAAAGGGATAAACGAACCTGATTATTGTTGGCAAGTGTATTTATTGACAGGCATCGGAGCATTGTAGTGCATCTGATGATTTTTTTTTTCCTATTCAAGTTTTCATCCCGCGAAAAATTTGTGGAATTACGTATATTGTAATAACAGGGCTTATTAAGTAACCTATACTTAATAAGACCAATGCACACAGCAGCTTGTAAAAAAGTTACGGAAGGAATTCAATGGTTACCATTTCCGTAATAAAGGGAAGAATAACCAAGCCCTATTCACTCGCTCCGAAATCTAGCCACGGTAGTGACCAGAGTTCTCGCGATCAAAACTTGGTGCCCCATCTGTTGCATCTGGCCGCAAGATAGTGGCAGCTCTTGTCTCCTACTACGTCCGGGGAAATCCAAGATGGTGGCAACGTTTGCTCACGGCGACTGCTCGCTTTATTGGATGCGCTAGTCACGTGGCTCGATGTCACTCTGCTGTTGTCGGTAGTTGCTCTCATGGCGAATTTGAGAAACAAGAGTATTCTGGCCAAATGTTGGGTCATCACAGTGCTTGCGCGGTAAGTATAGCGAGTCAGTTATCCCGTAACGAAGTGTAGTTATTAATCCAAGGAATAACTACTCATCAACCTGTATCTTTTGCTAGAATTAATTCAGTTTATCCACTGAACAATTTTTTCCCATATCATTTTTGGGGCAAAAGCTTCGTTAATGCTCCCAGCGTTATACTAGGCACTAACACCTGATTAAATGAAACATGAAAAGCCAAAGGCTGAACAGGAGTAATCTAAATACAGATGCAAACTTGTATATGTTGCCTTTTGGACTTCGAGTTAACGTCGAGTAATTATGAGACAATATTCAAACTTTTGTCATTACTCCCAGAATAAAAGTTGGAATTGAACAGAAATTTAGTTAAGTGGCCAGTGGTACCCTAATTAGGCTGAGGATGAGAAAAGCTGGATATCCTAACAGGGAAAAATATGTATCACAATTGCCCTTGACTTCGGGTAATTTCGAGACTTTCATGGGTAAATATGAGACTGCCATTTTCTGGCATCCCCATGCGTGGAGGGATTTGGAGAGGGGTAATTATAAGGCACTTGCATTAACCAACAGCCTCGTGTAGAGGATAATTTTGAGACACTTTTTCATAGGTGAAAAAATTAAATAAAAATGCGGGTAATTATGAGACTATCGTAAAAATTCAAATTTAACATCACAGAAACACCTTATTACCGTTCCTAGCACAACATTTCAATAATATACAGCTGTTTTTAAATGTTGCAAACCCTAGCCTACATTTCAAGTCACAGGCCTGCTAGTAAAAACTTCATTGCGCCGTCTTTGTAAGTTCAAATAAATTTGTTTCGCTTTTAGGGATAGACCGATATTAGTATCGGTATCGGTATTTACAGATATCGGTAATTTTTGTGTATCGGTATCGTATCTGTATCGGTGTTTATTTACCGATATTTTAGCCGATACGACCAACTTCCGTTCGCGCTGGCTACTCCGTCTAACTTAACAGAAACCTTTCCTGCATACCATCGATTGTATCCCTTGACGTCATCTGCACGGCAGCTTAGTCAATTCAACGCACATGCATTGCCAGATTCAGGGTTGCTTCTTGGGATTAGGCCTATCTGCAGTGTGTGTTGGGTATTTTTTTTACAGTCGAAGGTACACCTGTGGACCTGACGCAACTGATAAAAATAAATTCGAAATTTACCTTTTTTGAAAACCAGTTTAATAATGATGAAATACGAGTTTGACTTTCTGACCTTTCTGCCTCTTTTTATAAATCGCTATCGGTGGATCGGTATCTGTATCGGATCGGCGTGTGGGGGAAAAATCTGTATCGGTCGATCCCTATTCGCTTTCTTTTCACATTGAAACGGAAATAGGCTAGGCAAACAGTTAAGGATTCAAGTGGCCCGTAAAACAAAAAGTGGGCGTTGATAATTTCAGGTGTGGGTTTTGATGTGTATTTATTACCTCCATCCCATTTTAATTATTTAACATCTACGGATAGAGCTATTTATCTACTGTCTTTTCGTAAAACATTTACTGAACTGGATGGGTCTGTCCGTAATAGAACCTAGATTCAAAGTGCACTGCGTATGGTTCTCCACATTTCGTTGCATTTGATGTAGTTGTCTTACTTCATCACTTGAAGACACGTCTTGTTAATTGTTGGCTGGTCGTGGCTAAACAGGCTCAACAAAACTAGTTTCAAAATTACCCGAGATTGTGAAACTGGGGTAATTATGATACATCACTTTTTGACCCCTCTAAACTATTCTTATAATTGAACAATTCCTGTTACACTTAGTAGTGTTGCACGGTATTAAGTTTTTGCAGGACGGTACGGTACGGTTCTGAAAACGGCGGTCTACGGTAATATCACGGTAATTTAGGAAATAATTTTGCGCTATTATCCACTTGAGCACAAAAGAATCAAATATGGATCTTGGCATTTAATTATTTTTTTACTAATTAGCGGAACTTCGCTTTCATCTTGATGGGACGCTGCGACGTCAACCATAAATACAAAATCGCTCGTACGCGCCTGTTACTGAAGAGCTGCTCCCTCCTCAATTCCCCCCTTTCCGCACTGTGGGCAAGCAGTGGGGTCGGATTTAACTCGCTCGTGTGAATTTCGCACTTTCGCATGCATCTTCGTCAGCACCATAATCACGGTAATACCGTGGTGCTAAAAAAGGAACGATACTGATACCGTAATTTTTTTTTTACCGTCAATACCGTGTGTACCGATTTACCTGTGCAACACTAACACTTAGACATTGCATGTTGGGACTGACAGAAAAAATTACAAATAAAAATTGTAGTTACAGCAGCAAATTCTGCGTGTGGTCTACGAAAGATTTGACCACATTTTTTGTATGCGGTTTCTAAAACAAATTTTTTGTTGGTGAAAGTGAGCTGTATTGTAAATACTTGCGCATGTAGAAGTAGACCCAAACCAACACTCGAGTACAGATTACCATTCCCCTTTCATTTTAATGGGTAGGGGGGGGGGGCTGTGTATCATAATTACCCGTAGTTTTATTGTCTCATAATTACCCGACTTTGCCCTATATGTCGGACTTCCTTAGCAGGGAATCGAACCCATGACCTTTGAAACCAAACGCCACGGCCCTACCGCTGAGCCATACTGACACGGCTAAAAGGAAACGTCAATAGGCAGCATTTAACACGTGCATATATACATATGATTTCAAAGGTCATGGGTTCGATACCCCGCCAGACAGTCTGACATACAAAGTCCAAAAGGCAACGTAAAAAGGTTGGCATTATTTAACCTGTTTAAATGATGCCCCACCCCCCTAACATCAGTTGGGGTCTTTGGAAATGCGGTTCAACGTTCCACAAGGTGTCATTGTTTTTGCTTCTTTGCATATCCTACTTTAATTTCCGACTTTGGACTGACTGCATTCTTTAAAATAGCCTACATTTGTATTTCAAGGAATGCCTTTATTTTTTGCGGTTAACGGTATTAAGGAACTATTTTGGTTAGGTAGCCAAGAGAAAAAAAAAAGGGGGAAACGAACAAGGGTTGTAAAATAGGGAACGGCAAGAGGCAGAAGGGGATTAGTGCTGAAAAGGAATGATCACCAGCATGAAAACAATCCGAAATACGGCATTTATTTTTTGTTTAAGGGGGGGGGGGGTAAAAATTTCACGAATAACCTCGCTCGGCCAAGCTGAAATAGCATTGCGAGTGTTGCGGCTGTAACTTTGGTGGGTGATTACTCGAAAACCAGCAGTGTTGGTATCATGAAACTTGGTGGATGCCTGCGTCTCGTCCTCCCGCGCATTTCAAGACCAAACAGGTCTGTGCGCACCCTGTGAGTGGCACTATATTCGAAAAAAACCACGCGACAGCCCTTAGATGTTGGCTTCGCCGCACTACGCTGTGCTCAATGGATGGCAAAAATATACACTAAACGGGCGAAAATTGGCACCAGCCACTAGCCATTTGGCGGTTAAAGGCAGTCAGTTGATGACTAAAAATTACGAGCCAGTGGCCACTATGAGGTCCACTTGATTTTTCTTGATACATGTATTTGAATTACAGAGAGTACCCCATCTGCCGACAAACTTTCGTGGTAAGAAACCCGATCCTCTTTGCCCTAGGGATGAGCGATAATGAAATTTCTACTACGTGATTATTGCAGCACCTTGATATGCGATATTTCTAAACATGTAGGCCAAGCTGTCTTGATCAACTGGTTATAACAACTAGGGATCGACCGATACAGAAAAATACCGATCCGATCCGATACCGATTTTCCCCTCACACGCCGATCCGATGCAGATCCGATACACCGATACAGATATACCGATACCGATTTAAAAAAAAAAGTCAATGGGTCAGAAAGTCAAAGACATACTTCATCATTATGGAACTGGTGTGCAAGAAAATTAAATTTCTAATTTTTTTTTCTCAGTGGTGGCTGATCCGCAAGTGTACCTTCGACTGTAAAAAAAAAAACAAAAAAAAAACCCCCCGAGTACACTGCAGATAGGCCTAATCCCAAGAAGCCCTGCCCTGATTCTGGCAATGCACACACGTTGAATTCACTAAGCTGCTGTCCAGATGACGTCATGGGATACAAGTGATGCTATGCAGGAAAGGTTTCTCACAAGCTAGGTGGAGTAGCCAGCGTGCACGGAAGTTGGTCGTATCGGCTAAAATATCGGTAAATAAACACCGATACAGATCCGATACCGATACACAAAAAATACCGATACCGATATTAATATCGGTCTATCCCTAATAACAACATTACTCCTACTCTTCCCTCTGATTATTTTCGAGACATGTCCTACCAGGCCAAAGGCTGTATCGTCTAGGGACCCTTTGTTGCAGCTAGACAAATTTTCTAAACCCCTTAAGCAGTTGTGATCATTGCCTTGGGACACAAGATATCCCCATCAACCTATTGCTACGCGAAGTAGGGATGCACCGAATATTGAATATACAACCGAATACTCAAGTTGCCGAATAATGGCCGAATACCTGTAATTTAAACATATTTGATCATTTTTTCCTTCTTTTAGAAATGTCAGAAGACAATTCCTCACAAACCAAAAACTAAATGCTTCGCTAAACGTTCTTACATTCACACAATTACATAAATTTATACTAAAAAATATTCGGCCGAATACCAACAAATCTTAACACTATTCGGCCAAAATCAGTATTCGGCCGAATAACGAATACTTGAATTTTTGGCCGAATAGGCCGAATACCGAATAATTACCGAATATTCGGTGCATCCCTAACGCGAAGTTCTTTCAATTTTTGGGGGGAGCCACCCACAACCCTAGCAAACCCGTTTCGATGGTGCCAGCTGCCAAAAGTGACGAGGTCTACTGGAATGTTATAAATTCCAGGGTTTTTTTTTTCCGTCGGCATATAAAAACATCAATTTGCCAGTGGTACCTGGTTGAAATTGGTTTTTATTGCCTAAACGAAAATGTACGTGTCCTTTACCTGCCCACAACGTCGCCATTTGGGTACACAGGAATAAAAGATGGTGGACACTGCCATGCAGCACTTTTACACGGGGTGGGGCAGAAAGGACGGAACACCCTTGGCAATCAAAGATGGTTAATGTTAGGATAATGAAACTTTGCTTGGTATGTAGGCGAACGGGGAGCCAACTAACCATGAATCGATCACTGACCTTGACTCATATTTTCAAGATCATCGTGATGCTAACTTTTTAAGTATGCTTCGTAGAACTCCAGTTTAAATTAGAAACTTGTAGATATTGGCAAGGCATGGCCATTGCAAAAAATAGAACGAAATTCGGTACTCTAGTTTAGGAGTGACGAAAACTGCAGACATTTTGTTGTGCTGACAGTGGCTTTCCTGCCAAACGGTGAGTGTAAAATTAAGTCCAGTGGTCCTCAAAGTACACCTTTGGGCATAAAAAATGATCGCACTGTATCGAGGTTCAAGTAGCCCGACAAGTTGACAACAATGAAACTTTTTCATTGTTGTAAATAAGAACATACGTCACTGAAGGAGGAAGGAATTCTCCTTTGTTGATGCCAAAGAGTGGCATTGTTGAATAGCAGTGTTTAAAGCCCCAGTATAACGAAAACGATCATTTTTTATGCCCAAAGGTGTACATGAAGCATGCTTGGAAACAAACGGCAACTGACACACTGATGACTTGACAAGGTAGCTCAACACAATCTGCTACATTACTCGTATAAACAGAATGGTGCTGCAAACTACAGCATCTTATGCAAGTTGGCATAGTTTAGTCACCGTGGTCGTCTAGAAATGAAACTAATATTGTTCCTCCCTCAGGTTAACATTTCTGATTTTGTTTCAGAGCTGATCACGGTTAATGAATTATGCCAATTTGCGTGTGCTGCCAACACCATTACCTACCAATACAATGCATGGTGTACGAAAGAGCCTTACAGAACTGTTTGGCAGGAAAGCCACTCGGCCAGCACAACAGAATGATTCTTGTAATGCCTGTAACTTCTAAACTAACGTACCAAATTTCGTTCTGTTTTTTTTTTTTTTGCATTGGCCATGCCTTGACACTGTCTACAAGTTTCTAATTTACACTGGGGTTCTACGAAGCATAATTAAAAAGTTAGCATCACGATGACCTTGAAAATATGCATCAAGGTCAGTGATCGATTCATGGTTAGTTGGCTCCCTGTTCGCCTACATACCATGCAAAGTTTCATTATCCTAACATTAACCATCTTTGATTGCCAAGGGTGTTCCGTCCTTTCTGCCCCACCCTGTAGACAGAGGGGTGCGTAGTAGGATGCACACAGCACAGGGCTGTGGGGCTGGCGGCTCTGATGACTTTTAATCTCTAGAGCAAAAGCATTCAGAGAAGGAGAATGCCATAAATTCCAGGTAATGGATCATTAAGACCATAAAAACCAATTTCAACCAGGTACCGCTAGTAAATTGATAGTTTTTTTCTGTTACTGAAAGGTGCTTTTGTTTGCTTTAATTTTTTGTTTTAGTTTGTGTGGACCCTGTCTGTAGGTCAAACTGCCGTCTAGCACTATAGCACCTCGCGCACCCTTGATTAGCCGGCTTTATGTATGTACTCTGTTTAAAACTTTTAACTGATCACCTTCTGTTTGGCAATTTGTAGGTACATATGGAGTTGTTTACAAAGGGCGAAATAAGAAGACAGGTCTTGCTGTTGCCCTCAAGAAAATCCGTCTGGAGAGCGAAGAGGAGGGTGTGCCATCAACCGCCATCAGGGAAATTTCCCTTCTGAAGGAATTGCAACATCCAAATATAGTAAAGTATGTAACTCTTTAAAATTTCTCTGACACGGTAGTGTAATCACGTCAATTGTATTAGTAGACCGGTGCAGTATCGGTTGCCAATTCGATATTGCTCTGAATATAAGAGTTGCATTTTTGGGCTCCCCTTTTCCAAAGAAATCGGTGGCTGTGCTTACTGTGCAAGATAGGTGACTTTACATAAGGCTGTGGGACAGCCGCTATATTGGTATACCGCTAAATTCACCCCATACTGGATTCGAAGCCCAGTCCTGTAGCAGAATCTGTGCAATGTGCAACGATACGTCAGAGACAAAGGTCCCCGTTTTGTCAATTTTTGACCGATTTTCACATTCCAATACACCATTTTAATCATCTTGACGAGATTTTTCCATTGGAGTAGCAGATCAACAGGATAAAGCACTGAAAAGTTATTCAATGAAAACCAATAAACATGTGGTAACCGTGTGATAAAAACGTATTAGCTGCAGAGTTTTCTTTTTGACAATTGGTGTCGCAGACAGTCGTGGAAAGTTCTGCTTCTGGGAAGCTCACTATTTTTAGTAACATCTGCATCCGTGTCTTAAAATATGTTTTATTTTTGCCAAGTAATTCAAAATCAACTTGAGCCTTTATCTCGTCAAAAAATGACTCAACGACTCAACTGGTGTTTTTTCCTCAAAATTGACGAAAATTCGAGTCACGAATAAGACTTGCACTGATAGATCCAATAACGAGCCAGTTTTTAAAATTGTTCCCAATACGATATCGATACAAATATCCAAAATTTAATCCCTAATTTGTAAGGCTGTACCGATACCACTTCTACCGATCCGATACTGCACGGTATCTGTTAAACTGATACAGATACTGATTTAATTCAAGACGAGACTTCGTGTTGCACTGTTATTTTTGGAATCGTGACCGTCTGAAGGCAGGGAACACAAAGTTCTCGATGCAGATGATGATTTTATTCATGATGAAACTTTGTGTTGCACTTCAATTTCCAGAACTGTGGCAGACAGAAGGCAGGAAACATGAAACTTTACATCATCAAGGGTGAAGTGTGGTATCTGCAAAGGAATCTCTAAGAAATGCCGATTCCGATACATTGAATATCTGCAGATTTAGCGATACGATATCTGCATCTGTACAGCCTTACTAATTTGTTATTTATGGTGTAGTTTTCTTCAAAAGTTCAATACGGATACCGCAAGTATTGGAAACCTAACTTCCTGCGATGTTTCCATTCATTCTGCTGGTTTGGCGTGCTAAATTTCATGTCAAATAAAGAAAAGTTCAATGAAAACAGATTTATCAAACTTTAATTTTCAAGGTGTATCGTACAGAAAATGGAGACAGCAGCAGCAGTCTCTCTCTTTTTACTGTAAGTAGGCTTACTGTAGGAATAGAGCTATTGTGACAAATGTATCAAATAAGACGGCTTGTCCTATACGTTGAGAAATACATATCAAGGTGCTGCACTATTCGCGTAGTCGTAATTTCATTATCGCCCATCCGTACCTTACAGACTAGTCGACAAAATGACTAGACCTGCTGGAGTTGGAGCGCGACCTCATCATGCCGTAGAGACTAGCCAATAAAATGACTAGACCTGTTGGTGATAGAGAGCGACCTCATCATGCCCTAGAGACTAGCCGATAAAATGACTAGACCTGCTGGAGTTAGAAAGTGACCTCATGCCCTAGAGACTAGCCGATAAAATGACTAGACCTGCTGGAGTTAGAAAGTGACCTCATGCCCTAGAGAATAGCCGATAAAATGACTACATGAAGCGTAATATTTTTGTAAAAGTTGTGATTGTTCTACGCTCACATTTCGATTTTAAATAATGAGAAAAAAACTTGATTTCAGCTTGGAAGATGTGCTGATGCAGGAAAGCAAGCTATATCTTGTCTTTGAGTTTTTGTCAATGGACTTAAAGAAATATATGGATAATATTCCCAGTGGACAATACATGGACAAGATGTTAGTTAAGGTAAGACCTTTTACATCTAGTGATTCTCTTAAAGTACACAGTGTGGCACTCGCCACTTGGCCAGTAGACAATAAAATGCACTCGCTTTGTCCATTGGGCTACCTCTTCGCCATGTTGCAACAATTTTGGCAGTTGTGCAACTCTCAAATCAGCTAAGTGGCTAGCAACAGTAGCCTATTGTACATTTGGTTGGAGAGCCCTTGTAATTTTGCACGCAACGCCGCAAACCACTTGTTTCTAACTAATACGGTACCCGGGATATGACAATTTAAACATCGGGGCTTGTTAATTAGTCACCATTTTGGCTAATAAGTAATAACTCTAAAAACCAAGTCGCCAACTGCTGAATTTTCCTCCCAATTGGCAAACTGTGGCGACCGACATTGGTAAATCCCCCCCCCCCCCCCCCATTCCCCCTAAGTGCGTTTGATTCGTTATGTCATTAACAGGGTTCGCAAACTGCAATAAACTCCTTGAAACTTGGAATTTTTGTTGTCGGAGCCTTGAAATGCCTTTGAATTTTGTATGTATACTTTGTTTGGCAGGAGGTTAATGCCGTAACAGTAATATTAATTTTGGTATAAATAGAAAAAGTTTTATCAGCCGAAGCCATTTTTTCCGAAAAACGGTGCATCGCTGGGATTCAACTGGAAACAGAAATGAGAGAGGTGCCGTGCAGTGTAGTGCAAGCAGTTTTTGCTGTAGGGGCAGCTGAGCAAGTGTTGTTTCCAAGGCTGCACCGATACCAACTTGACCGATACGATACCGAACCGGTTTTCAAAATTTTACCGATATCCAAAATTGTATCCCCAATTTTTCATAAAAGGTGTAGTTTTCTGCAAAAGTCCAATAATTATTAAAAACAAAAATTTTAAATTGTAACCACAGATAAATCGTAGCTAGGAAGATACTCGGTGATTTCCTGAGCAACACGCCGTAAACCGCATGTCATAATCTAGAACAGTTCCAGTTATCGACATTTCTGTGAAAGTTACCGACACCAATCCAATACCAATACCGCTAATATTGGTAGCCGATCCAAGCCAGTATCGCTATCGGTACAGCCTTAGTTGTTTCACTTGCTATTATTTGCTGTATTCGTCCTTGTCCATAATGATTGCTGGGAGGAGGGAGGAACGTAATGTTCGTCATTGTTTACGACAGTTTAGCTCCCTAGTCCCTACACAAACTAAGAACACAATGGTAGCTGGCAAATACTGGAATTAAAAGGTAATTTTGGTCATGTACCATAAAATGGATTAAAAAATGTGAAAAACGCACACTTTCAAAACTGGAGACATTCGCGTATCTGCTAATTTTCAATAACTGAGCAGTTATCTTCAGGCACAATAGGGTGGTTTTTCTGAACTCTGGCTAGTGGCTACATCTTTTTTGTTTACGTCATCGGCTTTCACAAAGAGTTCACAACAAAACTTAAATAGGAACTTTATTGGCTGGTATATTTCGTAGAAATACAAAAAAAATTGTTTTTGTGAACAGTCTGATGAATGATTTAGAAATAAAATCAAACTTTTTTTGTTTGGATGCTATTTTGACCCATCAAATTGCATTTTCATCAAATATGAATGGGAATATTATTATTAGGGTTCGACCGAGTCCGGGTAAATACCCGACCCGGTACCGGGTAATGTCATTTTTGACCCGGCTTGGACTCGGTAAAAATTCGACCGAGTACAAACAGGGTAATAATTATTTGTTAAAAAAAATATTTTTATTTTCATAGTTTCATTTATACCTTCTGGATCCCTCTACAACTACTAGCACGCAATAGATATTCATTAATGTGCACAGAAAAATTCAGATAAATTGCTTTAATAGTTTCGGAGAACCAATGTTTTTTTAATTAAGGGATGTAAACGAATAAAATTGAAAATCTCCGTGTTGAGGAAACGTGTCTGTAAGTCGGCGATAGTTACGCTAAAAGTCGTTGTTCCCACCTGATAAGCGATAGTGTGAAGGTTTATAGGCTCCTTTTCCATTTTAGTTGTACATCGCAGCTGCTGTTTTAAATTTTTTAATGTTGTGAAACATCATCTTTCTCGTGATTTTCAACGACAAACTGAACATAAGCGCTCACGTGAAATCCGAAGCGTGCCATGGCGGCTATTGTGAAATCGCCCGTTAGCCAACGAGAGCGCGCCAAATTGGTCACGTGGTGCCAACTGGCCAATGAGGAAACGCGACCTTCCAATTGCTTTGGAAAGGCAGCTCGAGACCGCCAGAAACAGCCTCTTTCATTCCATCTGATTGGCCAATGCCAAACGGGTATCGAGAAGATGTGTTGAGAGGCCGGGGAAGACAGGAATTCCAGCCTTTCAATGAATCCAAGATGGCGGCACCCAGTCAAATGGTTTGATCGTTACCGCTGTCGAAAAGTTTTTTCTTCTGAACTTCGGAAAAAGGAATGAACACCACATTTTTGCAGTTTTTAGTGAGAAAGTGGTTTTTATAAAAGTGTAGACATCGTTAACAACGTTTTGTTTACAGAACTCGATGCACAACATATCGGGCAAAGAATTTCAGTTTTTCTCATGTCGTTATTTTGGCTGAAAATTGCATTTTTCGACCGCACTTCCCCATAAAAGTTTCGACGTATATATACGTCGTTACTCCACTTGGCCACATCGTTGCCAACAAAGCCAAGGATTAAAGCCAACAAAGGCCTATAGTGAGACAAAGTAACCAAAATGCATTTTAAAATTCATTTCACTTTTATTATTAAAAAAAAATAAGAATTAGAACAAAGAATTGCTGGTCAGTTTAATTTTTGACTTCACTTTATTAATAACGTAAACTTTATAATTAAAAAATTTGGAAGAAAGAATTACTGGTATTTTACAGTATTTTAAAATTGGTTTCGTCCTTTCTTTTTTGCTTTCGTTCATTGTTATACTATGCGCAATACAAAACTGGACTAACGCAAAGTGAAAATGACTGAAAGCAAAAAAAAAAGAACGAAACCAAAGTAAAAAAAAAAGCTGCATATTAAAAATACAGCAAAAATTGAAATCTCATTTACCTGTTTGTGTTCAATCTATGGAACAATTTAAAAGTTACAGGATAAGTGTGTGAAACCATGCTTGTAGTCTACGCTGTTCGACCCAAGTTTAAAGAATAAAAATCATGATAGCAAATTTCATTTGAATCGGTTCATGCATTTGGCCATAACTGGGTTTAAATTTAAGCCCCAGTTTAAGGATGCAGGGTTTAAGAACTACATGTTAATTTTATTTATATTTATGAATTTTTTTTCTTTACAGAGTTATTTGCATCAAATTCTTCAAGGTATTCTATTCTGTCACCAACGTAGGGTTTTACATCGAGACCTCAAACCACAAAACTTGCTTATCGACAAGAAAGGCGTGATCAAAATTGCAGATTTTGGATTAGCCCGAGCCTTTGGCATTCCAGTACGCGTATACACACACGAGGTACGATACTGTCAGGGTGTAAAGTAATCTTATATTTTCCTATATTTTGAGGGGTCCAATATATTCCTAAAGTAGTAAATATTCCTACAATTCCCTTTTTTTTTTTAATCGCATTAAAATTTTTCTTAACGAGACTTGGGAGTTCATGCGCCCGATCGTTCAGTGTTTCATACTTAGAGTGCTTAATGACTTACCGTTGCAAAAAAAAAAATTTATCTAGTGGTTCAAGCGTTCTTTACGCATGGTGATTACAGCTCGCGTTGAATGATTGGATAGTAACAGCAACGTGCATGATTGGCTTTTGGAGATGGTCATGATGACGAACTAGTCCTAGAACCAATAAGAACCCAGCTTTCATGTTGTATGGGGAAGTGGTTGTGGTTGTGAAGTGGCCGTAGCGGCAGTAAACATTTTAGTTTGTTTGTGGCGTTTTATCATACCTTTCTGAAAAAATACTTGTTTCATTAAAGTTGGCTAGCTCGCAAAGACATAATGGATGTTTTTTAAATCGGTGTGAAAAAGGAAAAAAATAAATATTCAGTTTCTTCTGCAAAGTATGGAAAGAGGAGTTTAGTTGTGATAAAAGCGGGTGGAATCTAGTTTTACAGCACGCAAATGGCGATGGGCGTAAAAAAAAAATCAAAAAATATCCTTAGTCGTGTTTACGTTTTTTTATACGCTTAGATTTCAAAGTTAAGGATATTTACCGTTCCAATATCCTTGCAAATTATCGACAGTCAGGTTTTCTGGAGTTGGAGGGGCTCAGAACGACTGTCTTCATCAGGCTACCACATCACCACTTACTTCGTCGTGAACGTTAGTCTGCTCGCAAGGAGACGAAATTAGCAAGGATATTGGAACGGTAAATATCCTTAACTCTGAAATCTAAGCGTATAAAAAAACGTAAACATGGACTCGAACTTTCAAAGTAAGCGATATGACATTTTTAAATCCTTAGTCGTAAAACTAGGATCGGTCGGGTAACTCTAAC
The DNA here is from genome assembly GCA_023313725.1 of Lithobius niger. Taxonomy (NCBI): domain Eukaryota; kingdom Metazoa; phylum Arthropoda; class Chilopoda; order Lithobiomorpha; family Lithobiidae; genus Lithobius; species Lithobius niger. Next base: position 52,688 of record JAHWFP010149728.1, read on the forward strand.
CGAACCTTTTTTTTTTGTTTGGCCCAATAGGAATGGTGAGGTGGTTATCTGAAAATTATTTTCCGATGTGGTTTGAAGATTTGCTGATATCGAACTTTGTTCAGGCTTTGTAGAATTCGTAAAGTGATCTTATTTCTGCACAAGTTCATTGTCAGATGCTAAAAACCGCTGTTTTAAATTTTTTTTTACGCGTTCGTGCCTGCAATTGGAACCAAAACAGAAGTCGCCAATCCAGAATTGTCCCTTGCCTTGTAGCAAGTGGAGGATCAACATTGATGAAGGTTGCTCTGACTAGAATTGCATTTGACTATACAGTATGAGTATATTAGACTTAACATAAGCTTTCTTGTAGGTTGTTACTCTATGGTACCGTGCGCCTGAAGTGTTATTGGGTTCGCCCCGTTATTCTACGCCAATTGATATCTGGAGCATAGGATGCATTTTTGCGGAAATGGCTACTAAACGTCCACTATTTCACGGGGATTCAGAGATTGATCAGCTCTTTAGAATATTCAGGTAAGTTTTTAACCACACGAGGTTTCACTAAAGCTGCAGCAAGCTTGATCACCAAGCTTCGTTTAATAATCATAGGTTAACCGTTTACTTTCTGTTAAGAAATGTCTATTGACGCGTATCAATTTGAGTATTCCATGTGTATGTTTACCCTTTTCCTCAAAAAGACGAGTGGTATTCTCTCTTATAAACAGGGTGGCGTTCTACTTTGAAAATTTGGGGAATTTGTCTTGAGTCATGGAAAAAAAATTTCAGTTTCTCTGTGGCACTTTTTTACAATTTCAAAATGTTAAATTTTGACCAGGCTTTTATTTTGTCATTCATTTTTTTCTGTTTTCTTTCTGTTCAGATTGTGGTAGTAAATTTCTAAACTATTTCAAACTACAACTTAATTTATGGTTGATGGATAACTTTTTGCAAGTTACGTCCCGTCCCTTACAAATTTTTCTTAAGTAGACTTTTGCGGACCTGAGAACCGACAGTTTTTTTTTCGCGACTTGTGTGTTTTTGCTCAATTTCTGTTGGTAAAGGGTAATTACTAAGTCTGTGGTGATACCAACTTTGCTAATCCAGTGCCGGTACCCTCCCAAATTTTGTCCTCAATTTATCATCAACGGTGTAGTTTTCTGCAAAAATCCAATAATTATTAAAAAGAAAATAAATGTAAGTACTAACCCATAAGGCTGTACCGAACCGAAGATGGCCGAACAGAGGGTGTTCGGTTCGGTTCGGTGTTGGGTCTTTCAAACGCAAAATACCAAACCGAACATATTTTCACTAATAATCAACGGATTTTGCTGTTTGAATACACCATTTTGATGGTTTTTTCGCCAGCTTTCTGTTGGTCCAAACCACAAGTTCCTAGCTCTAACGGTTCAGACGTTATAAGGGAAAATATGAAAGTAGTGGAGATTTTTTTATGTTTAAACAGAGTTTCAACATCTATGGACTTAACAAGTGTATGTGAAAATATCTACATTTGATAAGAAACTTGTGCTTTGATGAATCTTTGTGAACTGAGTTCTTTTACATTTTAGTTTATTATTGGTTTGGTACATTTTTGTTCGGTTCGGCTGAAAAATTCTCGTTCGATATAGCCTTACTAACCCACCGCGTTAAAACCTATACTTTGTTCCACATTATGTTTTCAGAAAACTGACTGTATGACGCCACGTTTTCTTCCAATATGAGTGCAAAAAAATCCGTAAAATCCCATTCGTAAACTCTAACAGTAACTGTGTAGAGTCTACAAGTGTGATTTTCACATGTTTTTGCACTCTTAGTGCAAGGAAACGAGTCGTCATCCAGTCAGTTTTCTGAAAACATAATGTGGAACAAACTATAGCTAGGAAGATACTTGGTGATTTCCAGAAGCGCATGTCGCATGAAGCGCACTTCGCGAAGCGCATGTCGTAATCTCGAACGATTCCAGAGTTATCGATATTTCAGCAAAAGTTACCAATACCGCAAATATCGGCATCCGATTTAGTATCGGTCCAAAAAAACTTATAACCTGCAGGCCCGATTTTATATTTTTAATTTTTTTTTTAATTTTACGTATTTTATGCGGGCGCTTAAATGAAAAATGCCAACATTTCATATAAAGGACGCTTCTGAGTGGGTAAGCGCTTTTAACCAAGTAAATATAAACTTAGTAGCAAACAAAATATTAAGACCTGTATTGTTCACGGAAAGCTGTGGGCAATCGACCTCTGAGCCCAAACACTCATGTGACACTGACAGCAAACGGAGCAATGTGACAACATGGCTTCCTAATAACCTCGGAGCTGCTAGGGTACGATGAAATAGCTAAAACAAAGCTTGCCCTGAAATTGCATGATTTTGACTGCTTTGTTTGTGATGCTACTGTACAGTTTTACTTTAGGACAATCTCACGAGTATCGGGAACTTGTTGACGTGTAAACGGGTATTGTATGTGCGTTAACAATGGATTCTTTAAGTTATCCTGCTTTTCTGAAGACCACTCTGGTCGATCTTCAAAACCCGTGCGCTTTCAGGGCCTAGCACTTAGTCAAGGAATACCGTATTAATAATTCTAAGCGTTGTTCTTCCAGAACCCTTGGCACACCCACAGAAGAAAGTTGGAAAGGAGTGTCCGAAATGCCAGACTACAAGCCAACCTTTCCAAACTGGAAACCTGCTAGCAATTTGAATAGCACTTTAAAGAATATTGATAGCGAAGGGATGGATATTTTGCAGGTATGGTAACTTCGCACAATGCTGCACGAGTTTTTAAAAAAGAAGAGTTGAGGCTGAACATAAGTTTATTGCGATGAAAATGTACATTATGGTCAGTTGGGGTAAGTGCGATCGGGTATATATTTTTTTAAGTTTATAAGCCTACCACGCACACCATAATCGTTAATTATGAACAACGAATATGGCACCTTTATCTGCCCTATTTTGTTGGTGTTTTAAGCCTAATTTCATTTTCCTAGTACAATTAGGCGATTTTAAATTAATTTTTACATGTTAACATGTAAAATGACCATACTTACCCGACCATTGGGGTAAATGTGATCAGAGAGATGGGTAAGTATGCTCACCGTCTAAACTGCACGTAGAGTAACACGA
>JAHWFP010149730.1:7607-39100 GCA_023313725.1 Lithobius niger
CCCCCCCCCCCCCCCCCATACATGTTTTGATCAACTGCGTTGGATGGCATGGCGAAGCCCACCTCTCAATTAAAGACGAGCCCACTACGATTCTTCAATCGGTTTCGTATAGTGAACTGAATCAACATTAAAAATATTCAGCACCGTTTGGCAGTTTTACGATACGGGAAGCCTCCAAACCGTTTAGTCTCGCCGTTTTGAACATTTCATTTATTCGACTGCGACGTTGCCACGTCGCACGACTGATAAGGATGAAATATCTAGATAGCACAGTCATTGCCCAAAAGTAGCTTTATGAATTTGCGCCCACCCCCTCCCCTGACAACATAAAAAACATGTGATATAGTAGAAGTTGTTTTAAATATTTTTCCTTCCCCCTCCAAAAAAATTAAATTACTAAGCATGAAAGTCATGAACGATTGTCCAAACAAGTAGCGTAAGTCTACGCTAAATTCGCATGCCGACATAACTATACCAGCTTTATTATCCAGTTCGTACGAATGAGATCAGTGGACCCGCGTGCCTACGTCAGTCATCTTTGCAATAATTTGCCAGTCATTGGTAGGTTGGTGGTGACATCAGACGCTGACGAAGGCTACATAGTTCCCAGTAAGTGGTCGTGGATGGATGACGTCAGTCGGCTGAAGAAAAAATAACAAACCTCGTACGTTTGCTGCGAACAAAAATCTTTGATTATTTCTTGTGGAGGATTTTCCCAACGGATTCGACCCATTTTCGAACTTAGACCTCGAAATGTGCCATAGAATGTGTGTGCAAAATTTGACAGAAATCCGATAATTCGTTAAAACGCTATAGCGCGAACACACAGACAGACAAACCGTTCGCGTAAGAGTCTAATCGACTATAATAAACCTGTTTAAACCAATTATAGTTAGAGTCGATTAGTTTTCTCTTGCGAATACAGCGATCGATATGGCTATACTAATTATCTAAGACGTGTGAATAATTACCCCTCCTATGAATACAATCCAAACACTCAAATGATTTCTTGGCCGCGGTTCCACGACGCGTATGCAACCGTAAAACCAGTGGTCAACTGCATTTCTATATTTTTGATCAACTGAGATGGATGGCAAGGCGGCGCACACCTCTCATTTAAAGACGAGCCCACTACGATTCTTCTATCGGTTTCATTTTAAACTGTTAGTATGTATACACTAGTGAACTGAATCACATTAAACATATTCAGCACCGTTTGGCAGTTTTACGATACGGGAGGCCTCCAAACCGATTAGTCTCGGCGTTTTGAACATTTCTTTTATCCGACTGCGATGTTGCCTCATCGCACGACTGATAAGGATGAAATATCTAGATAGCACAATCATTGCCCAAAAGTAGTTTTATGAGTTTGCTCCCCATCCCCTGACAACAACAAAAAAAAAACAAATGTCATACAGTAGAAGTTGTTTTAAATATTTCTCCTCCTCCCCCAACGAAAATGTACTAAGCACTAAAGCCATGAACGATTGTCCAAACAAGTAGCCCAAGTCTACGTTAATTTCGCATGCCGGCATTCGACTATAGAACTTTACTTTGCTGTCCAGTTATTCGTATAGATCAGTGGGTCCGCGTGGCAACGTCAAGGACGTAGAATAATTTCAGCGAACGCCAGTCATTGGTCAATTGGTGGTGACGTCAACCGCTGACGAACGCTACATAGTTCCCAGTCATTGGCCGGTGGATGGATGAGGTCAGTCGGCTGAAGAAAAAATAACGAACTTCGTACGTTTGCTGCGAACAAAAGTCTTTGATTATTTCTAGTGGAGGATTTCCCCGACGGATTCGACCCATTTACGAACTTAGACCTAGAAATGTGGCATAGAATCTGCGTGCAAAATTAGACAGATATCCGATAATTCATTCAAACGCTATAGCGCGAACACACAGACAGACACCCAGACACCCAGACAGACAGACAAACCGTTCGCATAAGAGTCTAATCGACTCTAATAATTGTAGATGTTGCGGTGTTTAAACGTCTACGGAATAGGTGTTGTAAAACACAACGTCTATTGCAGGTGTTGTCAAACACAACGTCTACTGAAGGTAACTTGATGTTGAATGTGGTGGTTGATGAAACCCCTGAGGCAAAAAAGGACGACATCAACATGAAAAAATTGTCACCAACACAAGTAGTGATGATTTTGAAAACCATTTTTGAAACAAATTACTTTAAACACGATGCATCATTTTATGCTCAAATTCAAGGTGCACCCGTGGGTGCATCAATCTCGGGGTTTTTGTGTGATATTGTTTTGAACAAAATCGACGACATGGTAAATAATGAGAACATACCCAGAATTTGGTTTTGGTGTGTAGATTTGTGGAAGACATCTTCGCGTGGTGACGTTCGGAAAGAGATGCGCTGGTCGTTCTGAACACTTTGAATAAATTCCACCGTTCTCTACAATTTACTGTCAAAAAACAAAACGATGCAGTCAGTATCTCATTCCTTGACATTAACATTCATAAAGGCCATTTTCTTAAACAAGCTTAACTTGGCACTTCATTAAGCCTTCACAGACCAACAGGTCCATTCCTTTAAACTCTGCGCAGCCACCAAATGTCCTGAGAGGGATTGATTCGTCGTGGCGAAATAAAAAGATCGCTTGACCACTGTTCCAGGAAGAAGGACATGAAAATAGAATTTATTCGTATCCGGCACAAATATAACATTAATGGATATCCGATTAGAATTGTTGACCGTGAACTACACCTCGCGACTGTATGTGTAACGACATCCCCCCTACCTCCTCACCCCCTTCCCATTCCATTAGATTGGACCACTAGCCCTTACATCCCCGTCTCTGTCAAACTACCCAAAGATCGTTTGCGAAATATGGTGTAATAGAGTCGTCTAGAGACCATTTTCAACTGTTGCAAGGATGATTCGGGCTCCCTCCCCCCCCCCTCCCTTCGACCCCATCTTAAAGTGTAGAAGGTGACCTGGTCATTGAGTTACTTTTGCCACCCATGTGCCTCAACCTTGCAGACTCCATCAGTAATCCGACAATTGACTCAGTATAAAATGTGGTATATTGTATCAAATGCTCAGACTGCACTGCCATTTATGTAGGAGAATGTGGAAGATCCATTGGCATAAGAAAATGAGACCATACAGGAGCAATTGCTAAGTAAAATTTAAGCTAGTATGTGGCAAAACACGTGGATACCAAAAACTACATTGTCGATGGGGCGAGTAAAATTGAAGGATCAGTCTACTAATGAACGAAATATTGCGCACGTGGTTTACTTTCTAAGAAGACCAAACACCACGGGAGGGTAAGACCAGGAGACTCAATCTAGTGCACGGGTCCTGCCAGTAAACAATTAATGTAAATCGTGATAGAGCAATGAATGTAGTCAAAAAGTTCCAACGTAAGGACGATTGGAAAAATATTGTTTGTTTCATTACCAATCAACCAAATTTAAGATCAGTGATCGTCAGTGCGTATAATTTCCAAGATGGCGGTTTACAATAGAACGTTTGGTGGAAGTGTGTAAACTATTTTGTGTATTTTTTGTTGTAAGTATTGGTGTATGAAACCGTGCGTTCTCATATGGCTCATTGTAATGCATCATTTATCCTTTGTGCAGGTGACCAAGGCTGAAAAATTATGCCCCGAAAGTTAAATGCTTTTGTGAATTTTTATGACCGTAGGGTGGATTCTTGCTGTCAGGAGCAGGGCGTACTGTTTTTAATCTACTAAAGGTGTTGTAAAACACAACGTCTACTGTAGGTGTTGTAAGCCACAACATGTTGTGGCCACAACGTGTTGTAAAACAGGACACAAATAGGTGTTGTAATAGACGTTGTGAATCACAACGTCTATTTTTACAGTGCAGTTTCTTCAAAGCTTTTTTTTTTATGAAGGGATACATTACGTAAAGCAAGAAAAATAATCGTACAATAAACATAAAGTGGTGATAAGTTTCGTAGCAGGAGAAGTAAAGGGGGAGGGTCGTAAAATCCCCCCCCCCCCTCCTACAAAAAAAAACTATTTATTGACCCCACTGTTGTCATGTAAATAATTCAGTCATTTCAGCAAGGACTCAGCAGGTTCGATTCATTTGATTCACAGATTATGTCCGTCTGATAAACGATGTTTATTTTTAAAAGTCTATTTGAACGGAAGATGCGTCAATGTACCTGGCAAGGTTAATTAAATACATATTCGTATTCTCTGTGTAGTCAACGTAACGGCCAAGGAGGTAGAATGTTCGCCACACAATCGCTGCCTGGGACAGCCAGCTTGGCATCATAGAAATGGATGGGTGCCATAGGTCTTCCAGCCATTCTTGCACGAAGTCTGAAATCGTGACCTCTACGGTAGGGGGTAATTTGAGAATATATTCTACAGAGGGGCACAGCTCGATTTCGGGTTGTGTAAGGAATTGTGCCAATTATTATTGACAATTTCGCAACATTAAGCGCTATGGTTTAAAAGGATATAACTTCTCACTGTATTCGAGCAACCTGTGTGAAATAGCTTTTGCAACATTTATTTACATTGAATGTTGAATTTTAGAATGAATGAAGCAAAACCATTTCTCACGAGCAGAAAAAAAGAAAATGAACACACGCGTCTGAAGTAATGTTGCAAAACTGAGTCACAAAAAAGCCAACAGGGAGGAATGTATCTTTAAGCAAGCATCCCAAAAATCGGGCTTTGTCCACATTTTTACATAACAGAAGGTTAGTGCCCTTAACTGACCTCTTTTTACTGAAATTATGCCACCTCCGGGGGCCCGTGGTATGTGTGTATGGGGAGGGGGGGAGGAGGCGTCGTTCCTTTCTGCTAATAAGCTGGACAGCCAGTCGTGGGGAGTGGAGAAAAGGTGTGTAGACTGTCACTCCAAAGGAAGCCGTAAAAGTCCCAACTATTTAAATGAAGAATAGTTCACAACGTAAAATGAAAAGCTAAACGAAGCAAACAGTCAGCATTCTGGCCATGTGAGACTACAAGGTACACAAATGTAAGAAAGAAAGAAAACACAGGTGCAGTAGTTAGCACACCTGGCTAGTAAGCAGGAGTTTCTGGTTTTGAGTCCCAGTCGTGGGAGTTGTCTTTTCTTTCTTTCACAGATTAGTGTATCTTGTATCCTCACAAGGCCAGTTTTTAATGCAGACTGCTTGCTTCGTTAACTCTTTCCCTTTTCCTTGTGATTTATTCTTTATTTACTGCTTGTATTATTTCTAGTGTGGAGGCCAAAAAGCAGGTTGCTTTCCCTCCTTGTTCATGGCCTTTAGGTCACCACTGAGAAAGATTGAACAGCTACGAAGCTCGGCTGGAGCTTGTAGCCAGGATCCCCTCCGGTAGCGCAGTGGTTACAGTACCCAGTTAGTATGCAGGAGGTCATGGTTTCGAGTCCCAGTCAGAGAAGTTGTCTTTTCTTTTTTTCTCAGATTTCTGTATCTTGTTATTCACAAGACCAGTCATATTAAGGCTTGCTTACTTTCTTAACCCACCAATTTTTTATTAATACGTTCCCCCCCCGCCCCCGTTTTTAGTCTTCTGTACAGCCGTACCGGCTGAGAAGACTATTGCAACGACTTTGTCCGTCCGTGCGTCCGTCCGTCGCCTTTTTCAACTTCGCAACGGTACCAGATAGAGACGACCACGGTTTACATCGTTAGATTCAGTGTGAGAAGTTAGTTAAATAATATGGTAAATTACAACATCGTTACTTCCTTATAGCGAACAGACTTCTTCGACGTAACTAAATTAAATAATAACGTTTGATCGTCGAATTGAAATCCTAAGATAACACGCAATAAAAACAAATGGGTTTTAGCTTCGTTTACAATAGTCTCGTCGCATTGTTGCATGAATGAATAGGCCTATCTGCTACTTACGAAATTAAAACTGCATTTAAAAAAAATTATGCCTAAAAAATGAAAATTAGACCTAAAATCAAGTTACCACGGCAACGTCAAGTTGCTACGAGTCCAGCGTCTCTCTCATCACTTCCATACTACCACTGATCTATACAGGCTACGTTGCGCGTTACGTTGTAACACTGTAATTGTGTGGCCGAAGGGCACCTTGTTGCAAAAATGAATATGCTTACTATACAATCCAAATTTCCGTTAGCTGCACTTACGAAATTAAAAATCCTGGTAAAAATTAGGCCTAAGAGCTGAAAATTACGCCTAAAATGTAAATAGGCCTAAAAGCTAACACATTTTTAGCCAGCAGTTGTCATGGTTATTGCTTTTAGATTAGTATAGTTGAGATAGCTGTTGGTGCGTGATAGAGGTGTGCGCCTCAAGATTACAAGTGGAGGACTGGACAGAAGACCTGTGCGACTAGGCAGTCGCTGCAGCCGCTTGTTTTACTTTATTTTGGGTCTTGATCACGTCAAAACAGATACATTATTGAGTGTGATATTAATCGATAATAAGCAAACGCCAAGATCCTGTAGTCCTGATTTCATTTTTAGAGTTTTAAATTTGTAAGTAGCCTGCCTGAAATCTTCGCCTTTGTTGTTATTTATTAGCATCATACTCATTACTGTTGTAGCTATCTTTAGGCGACCAAGGCCTAAAATACTTGGGTCGAAAATTAAAACTTCTATTTTATTTTTATGTGCTTGTCGTTTCCTTCAAATCAGGTGGCACCTTTATTAAGTGAAGACTCAAAATATGGGTTAAAGTTACAATTTTTATGTTTTTCTTGGAGGGTGAGGTGAGGAGGTATGCAAAAGACTTGTTTTATGGGTCGTGAGTGAACAAATTATAATTTACTTAATGCAGTTGTAAGACGAAACAACTGCCACTTCAGAAAAAAATTACTAACTGGAAAAAAATAAACGGCCTGATGCACCGAGTCCGGATTTACTCCACACACGGTGAGAAATTTCAGCATTTATCAAATTATCGATTTTTTTTCCCCCTTTGTAGCTGATGGTAATAGAATGTTGCTCAGGGACCACACACAAAAAATACACACTATATTTCTCCTTTAAGGATTCTTCGAGTTGCTACCAACATTCCATGCTTCGCTTGCTACAGGAGAGAAGAAGCGAGCATTTCATGTTGTAAATAATTGAAAAGGTGCCTTGCCCAAATAACAGCCACAATGCTTTCCCTCCTTTTCGTTTGGAGGAAAAAAAGGGCAAAAATTGGGCAAAGAAATCCTAAAGCCGAAATAAGAATCACAAAGGCGACTTAACATACTTTAGTGAAGTCGTTGTTTTTTTTTATTACCTATAGTCATTTGAAACGGAAACCAGAGAAAAAAGCTCTTGCAATAAATGGGTACTTGCAGTACGTAGTAAGTCACAAGTCGCGTGTGAGATAAACAAAACAATACTTCATTTGGAAAATCACCATTTGTACAATAATATACAAGAATAGTATATAACTGCCATAGGTATAATGGAACAGGGAAATAAATTAACGAATACAGCAGGTAGGCTAACAACATGAAACGAAATTAGCTCATATTTGCTTCCTTGTTATTATCCAAGGACAGAAGCCAATCACATGTTTGCCTCTTAAGCGTCCTAAATTGGCGTTTTGGTTTTAGGCAAAAGGTTGTAGAAATTTCGGTGCCAAAAATAATTAGATTCATGCAACTTTTCAGTGTTAACTTTCAGTTGGGTAACATGCATGGCACCTTCGTTCCTCGTAAAAGTTGATAGTAGACGATCGATCTGCAACATATAGCTCGTTTTTTTTTACGATAGAAAAGCAAAGTCCAATGAGTGTACAGCGATCTTACAGGTACGTTACCAAGCATTCTAAAAATCGTTAAGGAATGATCCTGCATGTTTTTAAAAGCCACTAGGTTACCAATTCTATTTTGAAAAACTGTAAGGTAATCTAAAGTATTTCTGTAAGTTTCTTCCCAAAAGTTGATTGAATATTGCAAAACCTATTGAACCATTGCAAAATTTTGAATGTGACATACATTTCCGGAGATAATATAGTTTAAGACGAGCCACAGCTGCTTACCGTGATGTCATCATGAGTTAGCCAATGACGAACGAGAAGAGCGCATCTTTGGCCGTTTGAATGGACTAGCCGAGTCACGTGATGCGAGGTCACGGCAAACAGCCTTGGCGCATGATTTTTACACGTAGGCCTAAGAGTACATAATTGGCCTTTTCAATTTAGAAGAAGACGACGGGCTTTATTGGCAACACAGCTTTTAAAAAATATATAGAAAGTAGATTGAAGACCAAGGTCTTTTAGGAGCCCAGTAAAAAAACAACCTGTCAAATGACTTTACAATGAAAAGAAAAAATTCATGCATATTAGTTAATTGCCCAGTAGTGCAATCATACACAGACGAATGTCAAATTTTAAAGCAAAAATACACAATAAATTACAAAATACTGCAACCACATACTCGGGAATATCAAAAATTGCCAAAAAATATACAAATGTGCAAGGTGCAGAAAGTAAAAAAAAAAAACACAAAAAATCTTTAAAAATGACTTTAAACAACGTACAAATATCTAAATCCAAAATAAAACGTTATTAATGGATAAGGGAAAGGATAAAAATTGAAGTTTAATTGTCAATAACAATAAAAAGAGAACTACACACCTGAGAATTACGGTAAGACAAAAGTCTTCAGAAGGACTACAGTAAGAAGACTAAGTCTTCTTTAAATAGTCAGTAGTACGACTATTTAAACAAAAACTCACTAAGTTACATTTCGGTGCTTTCATTGTCAGCATATTTTCGTGGAACCAGTCGTCAACAATACCAACGTCTTCAACATTGTTGGTATGCACCGCTTCCTTTTCTTCGGTTTCACCTAGTAATACGGTATCATCTGCAAACGCAATAATGCCACTTTGTGTTCTGCGGTTCAAAACTATCATTTATGTACAAAACAAGAAGAATTGGTCCAAGGAAAGTTCCTTGTGGGACCCCAAAGCATGCAACTTCATTAACTTTCGTTATTTGAACTCTTTCTTATACATAGGTCCTAAACCAGTTTTTTTACCAATCTTTGAACTCCACAGAATTCAAGTTTATCAAGTAATCTATCATGAGAAACTACATCGAAGGCATTCATTAAATCGAGAAATATGCCCGTGATACTATGACTTGTATCAAGAGCAAACGGGATTTTAGTTAATACAACTTTTAAAGCATCCTCTGTACAGGATTAAATCATATACAAAAAGCATTATTTAAGGATTTGATTCTGATGACCCAATGACGCCAATACTATGGATACAAACCTAGCTGAACACCAATTTGGAACCTAGTTCATACGAATTATATCCTAAACCCCAAAGGTCTGAAAAAACCTGTCATTTTTTACCAATAGGGATATCAGAGTAAATATTACTGCCATCAATTTTGGGGCCCAATCGTGCACTCAAGTTTAATTGACTGTCAGCAAGGTATGAGGAAAATTGGGGGTGAAAGGTACAGATGAGAACATTCGTATTGCACCACTACAGGCGACGTTCTAGAACGCAAACTACCTCTGCCGGCTTCTTGCTGAATTTCACCTAATGCTGGAAATCAAGTAAAACGTCATCTGCAAGAGGGGCGGTCGCAAGAGGCAAAGCCAAACCCAGATAAGACAAGGGCACCTCAGCCCCAGACTCAGTGGACACGTCTTCGCCCAGGAAACGAGAAGGTAGGAAGCAGTAAGCTGGGATTGACCCGCTCGAAGCAGCAACATTCAAGGCTGAAGCAACAGACGCACTAGAGGTCGCAGGATCCGAAGGTCTTAGACCACCTGAACTATCTGAAGACGACCTAGAAGCCTTATCAGGACCGAACAAAGCAGCCATATCCTCCAATGCAAAATGAAAATCATCATGAGAAAACAACAACTGAGAGGCCGAACTCCACATTCGCAGGAACACCATAGGTAGGCATAACACCTTGGAGAACACCACCGAAAGAGTGCGGGCAACCAGCTGGAGGTGCAGCCGGCAATTAGATGGATCCCTATGCTGCTTCAACCCACGCTGGTCAGAAGAACAAACCCCTAGAACGTGGCCATACGGCTACTACACTGTGACACCAAACCAGAAGCACAACAGGACAAGGAATCACAGTGTCTGGAAGAGACCAAAATAACTTTCACAGAAGCAGAGACAACAGGTGAGGGAATACAGAAGCAGGTTCGGAAGGCAGGGCAGACGCAGAAAGCACTGCCGGCACGACCACCATGGCCCGAGATGGTGTTCCCCTCCACAGTCCCTCGGCACGATACAGTTGCGAACGACGTGTTGCTCCGAACAACAATGAAAGCAGTGCGCACCTCCCATAAAGAAAAATCTTGTACCGGATGCCATTAAGCTCATAAGGGATCGACTTTGGGATAAGAGCCACGTTGTTGTGTACACCAGTACCTGGCGACAGAAAGAACGGATATTGCTTGAACCTCGGGCTTCGACTAGCAATAGGTACATCCATAATCTATGACGCCAGCGTGCCACACTTCCTGATGCACTCTAGCAGGACAGAATTCGGGACTTCCTGGTAAACATTGCTAAACGTTATCCTAGTTGCCGGCCAGGCGCAGACAAACGGGCAACAACTAAAGCTGCCAACACCATCAAAACTAGTGGCATAGATAGCACTCTGTTCAGCAAGGTGAAATGAAAAATAAGAAAATTGCATTTTTTGTGTGTAGCTAGTGTAGTATAATAGCCTTTCCGTGGCTTCATTACACCAAAAAAAATCTTTTTGGCAAGGGTTGATATCTTGAGGTTTCCCAAGGGGCGCGAAAATTCGATAATTGCGTTAGTTTTGGTACATTAATCATTGAAATAATTTTCAAAATTTTTATTTGGCCTAGCGCAGTATTAAGTTGCAATTCAAAACAGAAACAAATTTTGGTGTAGGATGATATCTTGAGGCACCCCAAGAAGCAGTGAAAATTCAATAATTGCCTTATTTTTGGTAAGTTTTGCAGAAATCATTAAAAAAATCCTTTTCACGATTTTAATTGGGCTGGGACAGCAAAGGTGGTAATTCATCCTCTTAATAGACCAAAAATATTCTTCGATGAAAAATGAAGTCTTTGATGCTCCAACTGAATTGAAATTGCTGCTTTATACGCGAGATTCGAAACTGATTGACAATAATTAAAAATTCTAGTTCTTGAAAATCCAAATCTTTTATTTGATTAATACAAGGTGGTCCACAAAAAAACTGATGACCCCACATTTTCGAAGTCAAACATTGCTAGTTAGCACCCCTCAGAACCAGGAAAGGACAGAAATCAAATTTAATGAAACTGGTAGATTTCTGTTCTCTTCTGGTTCTGAGGGTTGCTAACTAGAAAAATTGGACTTAGAAAATGTTGGGTCGTCGGTTTTTTGTTGACCACCCTGTACATCAAACACACTCTAATAATGATAAATGCAGAAAACACTGAGTAAGAGAGACTGACTGCAAAATACATATTAAGCAAGTTACATGGGTGCACCTGAGACACAGTATAATCAAAATGTTGGTTAATCTTTAAAAACATTAATTCTTATTTAGACCATTTTAAATTGAGATTTGGTGTTAAATGCTTTCATAATGAAACTTAACTAATTCTGACACGAATGAAACCACCTCTGTTATCTGCGTTACACACGGCTGCAGAAGCTCCAGTTACGAGCTTTATACAACGCTCCGTTGCCTGCAAGCGACAAGGATACTTTGGTAATTTTGGGAATTCGTTGGGATCGGCATCCTTTTTTTCTTTACGAAACAGCGGAGTTCCTATACTGACAAATGCTTTGTGATTGGGAGATCACGTTTGCCAGTTTTATATTTATGTTATAAGTGCCAGTTTGATAAGTGGCTTACAATTTAACATAGGAAGACGGAATTGCCTAATACCTATACCCTTCTAACTATATTCTTGAATATATCTGTCATATGTAAGCAATGATTACGGATGATAGAGATAATATTAGAGAATTAGCGGTTAGAATGATATTGGCTGAAAAACGAAGTGCCACAGATTGCACCGTCAAACAATTCCGTGTTCCTACGATAACCTTTGGAGCCATTAATAACGTAATATCATAAAGTTCCTAACTATGCAAAACAAAAAACCATCTACACACACACTTAACTCAATACAAAGCACAATCGAGAATGTCGGTATATTTTGTACTCACCGGAAAAAGTGCTTTCTTTATTCCGGAAAATCTGTATTCTCGTGAGGGGAAGAGGAAGCTCGTGCTACGCACTTGGTCGTCCTTCAAGCGCCCCCCTTCCCTCCCCCTCCCCCGTCAATCCCTCGAAACGTCCAGTCCTGCATCTTGCCCCAAACTGACGGAAATCGTGTACTAAATCGAGCATTTTTCCGATTTCCATGGGGGTGTCGGCCCTATTTGTTACATACGAATGACACCTGTTTGAATTTTCTGTATTGAACAGAAAATAAAACGGTCACACAAACTGAAATAATCAGCAGTCTTCTTAGAGGAATCGCACTGAAAGTTCAAAACGGCACTTTTCTTTACATTTCTTCTCAACCACCTCCCTTATTATTTAATTTCTTTTACAGGTTTCCACAATCTGCAGGCGCTGCACAATCCAAAACTTTACGGTTCTGCGGCAGACGCGGATTCAGCTTGGCCGACAATCTCTTGTGCAAGCAAACGGCGAGGTCGACCGACCCCGTGCCCCGAGCGACTGCTAAGCTGCATTGACCCAACAGACGCTGCAGCTAAAAATAGCTTCTATCCGCATCCTCCTTTTCCCTGCGTTCGCGCCCATTTGTACGACAACGCTCCCCGTTCCGGCCCGCTAAAGACCCAATAAATTGCCGGAAAGGTACAGGTGGAGAAGGGAGTGTGCTATTCAAGCAGCTGTATATCTTGAGAGATTTTCAGAAAATAAGTTATTTTTTTTTTTCCATTTTTTTAGTACTCCTCAAAATGGCGAAGCATTTCCTGGGTGCCAGGATCACAAAAGATTCACAAAATATCACCCACATTTAGTACATTTCATGTTACAGTTTAGTTTAGTTTAGTTTTAGTTTAACTACACGACTTCTATTACAACAGCCAGCAGTGGCATTCGTAAAGTTCTGTAGGAACTCCTACTGCCCTTTACTCCTCGTTCCCATGGAACTCTTAATGTTCTCCTAAAAGAACCTACTGTTCAAATCCGTGTGCCAGCAGAGAGTGGAGTACCAATATCAAGAGAATTGTCCTACCATCGTCCTCTTATCTCTTCTTTCCAGTAGCCACCAACTCTTCTGTCTCTCATGTTGTTACCCATCTTCTTTGTCTTCCCTCTCTTCATCTTTCTTTCCTGGTGCTCTCTTCTGTCCTTTCACTCTCTCATAAATGGATTGTTTTCCCTCTACTCTTTCATCCTTTCTTTCTCCTCTCTCTCCATCTATCCTTTTGTGTCCCTTTCTCTTATCTCATCTTGCTCTTTCCCTTTTTCCCCTTTCTATATGCGTTTGCACTCCAGTTCTTGTGTGTCTTCTTCTACCTTGGAATCTCCATGTTTCGCTTTCCCATCTTACTTTCTCATTCATCCCTCTCCATATCCTTGCTCTCTACTTCTCTCACTTGTGTGTCGCTCCTCTCTTATATTGTTTTTTCCTCTTCCATGGAATCTCTATGTCTGTCTTCCTGTTTTTCCCATCTTCCGTACGCCTTCTTCCCTCTTTTTACTACCTTGCTCACTACTTCTCTCTCTTCTTGTGTCACCTGTCTCTGTTGTCTTCTTGCTATTTCATACTGCTGTCTCTTCTTTTTTTGGAATCTCCATGCCTCTTCACCTCCCCTATCTCTCCTGATTCCCTCTGTCCATGTCCATGTCCACTATTTCTCCCTTCTTGCCTGTCGCTTCCACCTGTTGTCTCTTAGCTATCACATTGCTCTCTCACTTGTTTCTCCAGGAGATTATCCATGACTCTTTCCCTTTCTTTCCCATCTTGCTTTCTCCTTCTTTTCTCTCTCTATTATTCTGGTTGTCTACTTCTGTCTCTTCTTGTGTGTCACCTCTACCTGTTGTCGCCCGTCTAGTTCACATTGCTCTGTCTCGCTCTTCTTTCTTGGAATCTCTAAGTCTCTTCTCCTCTCTCTCCACATCTTCCTTCTCCCCGTAACATTGCTCTCTGCTTTGCTTTCTACCTTGCATATCGCGTCTGATATACATTTTTCAGGTTAACACACGACTTCGACAGTGCACCATCAAGGTGAAGAAAAATAACTTAAGTCCCAACATAAACCGTAAAATTTGTAATGGGTCCCTGGTACCCTGAAGAATGTGAGAAAGAACTGTCAAGAGGACAGAGTGGTCGGCTACTGGCTAAGTGGATGCCAGATCGAAACCCACGATCGATCAAGGGACACATGTGGGACTTTGAACTAAGTCTCCTCTCTCTCTCCTTTTTCTGTGTCTCTTTTTTCGTGTGGAGTCTCCATGTCTCTTCCTCTCTCCCATCTTGCCATCCTCCCTTAATCCCTCTGTACGTAGTTAGGACTTTCTCATGTGTAATTATCTCCTCTCTCCTTTAATGTCACTGAGTCTTCACATCGCATCTTCTCACTATCTACAATCTATCTTCTATCTTTTCTTCCCTCTATCCGTATTTTGCTGTCTACGTCTCTTCTTGCCTGCTGCCATCTCTACCTATTGTCTCCTTTCTCCCACTTTCTTGCTTATCTTTCTTGGAGACTATATCTTTCTTTTTTCTTTTTCTCTCAAATTGCTCTGTCCTTTCTTTCACTTTCCTCCATGCACTTGTATTTCTTAGAGAAACGAAACGAAATTAGCTTTAAATATTTGTACATAAACAAAGAATCACAATGGCGCAAACACTGTGAAAAGGTAAGGATCACAAGCAAGCAGTTCACTGTTCATGGTGTTTGCGCCAGAGTGTTTCTTTGTTCTTTCTACTCCTTCTTGTTGACATAGTCTTTCCCTCTCATCTTGCTCTCTGTGTGTCTATGTCTCTTTGTATTTATAAATATACTATGCTTTCTTCCCTCTCTCTACAGCCTTACTTTCTTCTCCTCTTCCCGCATATGAAAAAATGCTCCATGGCATCCCAGTAACAGGCAAAAAGCGTCCCATTTGTAACACTGTAGTAACCCAGTACTTTATGGGTAATAGTGCCTCTAAATCCTTGACTGCCCCAGTAACCACATTACCAGGTTACGGAAGATTTAACATACATGCTTCTTCCACATTCACCTCTTTATCTGTTTTTCTGCCACGCCGCAGTGCCATGGATAATACAAAGCTTAAGTGATAATAAAAAAAAACTACTGAAATCATATGCCAGAAATATCTTTCATATCACTCTCATGCTGTTCATCTTCCATCAGTAAAACACTCTGATCACTGTCATTGTTCCTTTCCCTCATGCTCATTCCTCCACTTTAGTTCTATTCCGGGTGTTTGATTTTTTTACCGTTTAGTCAAGTCAATGCTTAAATTTTACATATCGTGACTCTTTTGTTTCTTTTCCTTACTCTTTCTTCTGGCTTTCTTTCTTTTTCCTCTCAATCATCTCCCTTCTCTAGCTCACTATTTCTTGCCTGTTTTGTCGCTTTTAACTTGTTCCTTCTTGTGCATTTTTAACATCAATCTCTCTCTCTATCTTTGTCTACTGTACTCTCGCTTCTTCTTCTGTTATCTCTTTTTTTCAATTTTTTTTTTTGCATTTCTGATTCATTTGTTACTCTCTTCACTCTTGTTTTCTTTCTCACTCATCCACATTCTCTTCTCTCGTCTGTTCCCTTGTATCTCTTTATAATGAACAAGCTAGTGTCTCCAAAACTGCTTATTTTATACAGAGAGTCCTTAACACGGAAGGTTCCTTTACAGCCAACTGCTAATGAAGTGATTTCAAAATTCCTTATACAGAATGTAAAAACCTTACAAATAAAATTTAACTATATGTACATTTTTTTTTTACTTTACAAAAGTACATAAACGTGAAGACAGTCCATTACCTGCAGTTTTTCATTTGTTGCCTTTAGGGACTACTTTTTTCGTCGTCCACTGAATTCATTCTTGATCGATACAATGTGTTGTAAATTGGTTCCATATCAGGATGGTTTTTGGTATGTGATTAACAGACGTTTACAATATCGAAAAAAGGTTTTTTTGTATGGAGCGGCTCTTATACAAAGGTTCTTTATACATTGGTGTTTTCTCTAAACAAAGAGGCTGGCCAACCAAATGGTTAAAAAATTGTGCCTTAGAGGAAGAAATTCCTTATTCAGGGTTTCGTTATATTGAGAGTATATTGTACAATAAATTGTACATTAGGAACTTACACCAAAACGATTTCCCAAACACCACTAAGAAAACAGTGTCCTTATTTTCCAAAACAAATACATTGTGACAAGTAAAAAATAATGTGCTTGATAGCAAGCTCGTACCCAATATTCGTGCAAAACTAGATTTTTGGAGTTTTACATTTTTTTTTTAATTTTAAGCTGTGTATAATCATTCAGTGAAATTTTTGGCTTCGAATTTCACTGATTTGCCTGCAATTTTCCGGATCAGATTTAGCAGAATTTCTGGATTTCGGAGTCAAGGAAAAAAAATCCCATATAAATTATTTAAATTTTTCTAGGAGTTCCACTGGCTTCCCAGGCTTTTAGGCCCGTAAGGTTTCACTAAATTGTTGACTTCATTCACAAAGGTTGAGTAGTTTTTATTATTAGGAGTTGAATTAGCAATTTAGTAGGTAATTTGGAAGCTACAGTGTTGAAAAAACTAACTTGGTCGATGACCGTGGAAAGCAGACCCATGAAAAAAGTCACTGCCAGTCGAGCTAACTAAACTAACCCCAGTACAGTCTGAGTACTTGGGCATTCCAGTCGACGGACCCTACAAACCAGACCACTAAAGAGACTATCAGGCTTATTCAGCCGCTATGGGATCTACTCTGTGGCCATTTTCTGCCCATCCCCCCCTCCTTGCGAAGGTGATAGGATGTTTCCAAGTTAATCCTCGGGTTTCCCTCTCCTTTAACTAATGTTCTTTCTGCTTTTAAATCGTCTAGTCAGGTTCCAATTTGAGCCAGTTCCCCTCCCCGCAACCAATAGTTTGCTATTAATTTGCGAGGCTCCACGAAATTTGTTGAAGAAATTTTGAAGGTTCAAGGAAGCCTTATGGGACAGTTCAGAATTCGGACCCCGCTTCAATTTGTATAACCTGACTTTTTTCTCCTATTGTTACATTTTTCGACTTTTTCAGTATTCCCATGATCTACATGAACTATGTTAGTGTGTAGGCTCCTTACAGAGGCGGTTCAAGGAAAGTTTGCACTTGGGTAAACTAGCTTTTCGTCGCCTTTCTTCGGTGCTACCTTCGATTTTTTGTCCTACCTCCCCCCAATTTACGATTTTTCTGACCTCATTCCTCCCCCCTTCCCCCTGATCTGTGACGTGCTAAAGTAAAAGGATACCCTTGCGATCAATACTTTTAAAAGTAACTCATGGTAGATATTAATATTTTAACATTTATTAGATTTTTATACAATGTTCGACCTCATTTGTCTCACAGCTAGACGGAAACGTTCGGCGAACACTTTCGAATTATTAAAATTAGTGTATTCGATGGTCCAACCCACTCTTAAAATAACTTATATTTTCCAACAAAATCTATGTTCTTAAAGAAAAATTAACTGTTAACCTCATTTTGGTGGTCCCCCCCCCCCCACCCTTCCGCGCCCGCCCCCGAGTCTCTGTTAAGCCGCCCCTGGCTCCTTTAATAATGCAATAGGCGCAGGTATAGGGTAGACCTCTGCTTGTGTGTCGGCGACGCAACCTCAGATGGCTGAAAACAACCGTAAAGTCTAATAAACAAGGCATCATTATCACTGATTCGCTTGCAACTCCCTCCTTTCCCGACGCCAATAAACAAAAGCCATTCGAGTGTCGTGGTGACGCATACTTTTAGGGCTGTGCACCACGACACACGCGCGAAAACTTAATAAATTGGCTGCGCCTCCGGTTGACAAAGCACAATGAACAACATGACTTGGCTATTCTGGCTCTGAAGACAAGGTGAAAAGGGCTTGAAATGATTTACGATGCAAATTCACAAGACCATAATTCGATATAGAACATTTACGGGCACAAACAACGTAGAAGACCCGCAACGAATAAATAACTAGCCTGGTTTAAGAAATGGGAGGATGCAGCAGAAGCGAATGAAGCTATAAAGTCTGCCGTTAAAAATCTTGCATTAACATTCCTTTTACGAAATTGCAAGGGGACTTTTCTTGAGCCTTTGCCCTTTCCTGTAGGGTTCAAGTAATTTAAAGATGCGGCTTTTGATAATTTGACAAATTCTCAGAGAGAGAAAGTCCGCAACTTTCCACGAGTAATGAAAAGTTCGCGAACACTGACATCCAATTTCACAAGTGTCAGGCTTTTTGATAAGCCTTGTGTCAGAAACCTTCAAAAAGTTGTCTCACTGAGCAGGCTAAAAAAAATTCAGCTGACAAGGACATGGCAGTTTGATTTTTTCGAAATTTAACAATATTTTATTCATAGTCAAGAAAATAAAGCTAGCCTACTGAGAGATGTCAGGGGAGCGTTAAAAACATGCGCACAAGTACCCAAATAATAATAATTATAAACTTTAAGCCTGTGTTAGTAAGGGTCGACCTAGGATCTCTGTGTTAAACTCTCAACTTTGAGAGTTTATAACTCCGTCAAAAGTAAACATCTTTAAACCAATGGAATCTAGCCTTGACTAGTCAAGGCCTGTCTACAGTCCAAATATTGTGAAATTCGGGTGAGTCAAACCCGAGATACAGAGAGGGGCCAAACAGACAACTTCTTGTTCTTGGTCTTGTTCTTGGTCTTGTTGCGGTCAAACCATTGGTCCTACGAAGCTGGTTCTTAGCTCATTTTACAGGTATTGCTCTGTAGATGTGCCCTTTCCATAAGGCATTTTCTAATTGGTCAAGTGGTTCAGGGGTTATGGAGCTCTAAACGACCAGATTGATTGTTTTACATTGTTTTAAACATTGTTATTATGCAACAATGCCAATTAGTAAACGCCAGCTGCAAGACTAAAGATTAAAGGATTTGTTTCTATCCTCTAACACTGGCGATTTGTTTCTATCCTTTAACACTGTGTTAAACTCTCAATTTTGACCGTCAACTGCACTGTTTTACAGTTTAGCTGCAATTCTAAAAGTAACACGAATTAATAAACAAAAACGGAACGTTAAATTTTTAGAGTAAGGGTCTAAAAGTCAAAACCTACAAGGAACACGGACAAGCTTTGCCAGTCAGGGTCTAGGTGTAACATTTTGTAAGAGGCTAGTAAGCATTAGACCCTTACTACCCGGTGATCAGAATAAATACATTTTTACGAAAAACTGGAAATCCTCCTACAATGACCCATGTGATGATTCAGTGGTAGTATGGTATACGTTTGCTGCTTTGCTTTATGTTGAAAATTAGTTTTCGATTTAGTAACATAGCAGGGTATTCGCAGCAGAGATCATTACTGGTTATCCTCTACCGTAAATATACGAAATAAAATAAAAAATTCTAAAGGATCAAAAGACACAAAATGCCAAACTTCACAAGAAAATTATGTTCTTAAAGTTCCATAACAATATTCTAAAAACAAAGAAAACCTGCTACAACCGATCATACACACGTTCTGTCCGAATAGAGTAGAACTAAGCTAACCACCGGGTAGTAAGGGTCTACTGCTTACTAGCCTCTTACAAAATATTACACCTAGACCCTTACTGTCAAACCTTGTCCGTGTTCCTTCTAGGTTTTGACTTTTAGACCCTTACTCTAAACATTTAACGTTCCGCTGTAGCAGGTTTTCTGAAAACAAAGAAAACCTGCTACAACCGTTCATACACATGTTCTGTCCGAATGGACTAGAACTAAGCTAGCCACCGGGTAGTAAGGGTCTAATGATTACCAGCCTGTTACTGACAAAATTTTACACCTACACCCTGACTGTCAAAGCTTGTCCGTGTTCCTTCTAGGTTTTGACTTTTAGACCCTTACTCTTAACATTTAACGTTCCGTTTTTTGTTTATTAATAAGATTTAGTTTGTTAAGTTTAGTTAGTTTAGTTTAGTTTAGTTTAGTTTAGCTTAGTTTAGTTAGTTTAGCCTCTACGCATAGATCCCGTTTGCACGAAAGTAGTGTGACTGGAAAAACATATGACGTCATTAGTATTGTGCCCCTTTGTTGAAAACACAGTTTGAATACAGACAATTCCGTCTGACAGAACTATACACAAACGACTTCAATAGATGAGCAGTGTGAATCTCGTTAATCTGGCGACACACGCACACGCACACACACACATATCAAACAAACAAATATTACGATCTTAGTTATATATAGATTTGCTGTAATAAAACGAAATTAGCAGTAAATATTAGTAATACACAATGAAACATAATGGAGTCAACATTGTGAACAGCTGGAGATGACAAGTGAGCAGCAATAATGACGAAAAAATTCACGTGCCTTCGTGAGTCAAGGAACTGAACCCTGGTCTTTGGATTGGGCCTCCAATACACTGTAATACACTGACGTTGGTCTAGTTCAATAGTGGCCTTTAGAATCTAAAGACCCACGTTCAATTCCCCAGACTGACGATGGCACGGAAATTTTTTCGTAATTGTTGCTGCTCATTTGTCATCCCTAGGCATTCCCAATGTTAGCTGCATTTGTGTGTTATACGATATTTTGCTTTTATGAATAACCCCAACAATTTTTGGATGCCGTTTTCGTAATAGCTAAAAACCCTTGGATACTAGTTCTCGAAAAAAACAGTTCGAATAGAGGATACACTGATCTGCCATAATCGTCATGTTGGCAAAGCTGTCGAAAAAAAAGAGCATGGCTAGGCACAAAATTGCCTTAAATGACGTAATTAGGTGGAGTATATTATTCGTTTTAGAAATAAAAATTGGAAATCCGCAAGGCATAGTGGAAGATTTCTCGTCGTTTGCGCTTAAATAAGTCCCTCACCTTCAATATATGCCTCCAGCTCGAATATTCGTACATCATAATATTGAGAATTATAGCATCAACCCCTTCATCCATCTTTGATGCCAACGACTAACGGCACCGTTAGGCCCGCACTAACGTTACTTATTACCCATTCAAGAAAAATTGATCCAACGATAAAGCTAACAAGTCTTGCTCATGCTTTGGCCTTGGATACGAGCCATTTGTAAGTCAAAAGAAAACAGTTTCCGGTAGCAGGCCAAACTTCAAATTAATTCACTTATTATAAAAACAACAAGGGGGGCGTCTTTAAGAAGCTCGCGTGTTCTTTCTTTTCACGGGCGAAAAACAGAACATTCTAAATTCGAGGGTTGGATAGCACTTCAAGCTGCACAAACGCCACCTCGTAGTAAATTCAGAAGGATACCGTATTTCCTTAACAAAGCATACAAGTGAGCACTGAAGATCACGATTACTCGGCCGAGCGACATCGATGCTATCATACTCTCGTTTATTTTCTATTTTCTCGTTTCTAGCTTACAGAGTGATTCCTGAATATGAAGCAAGCGAACACCGACGCAAGAGAACGAATCCAACACCGATCTTTATAAGCACATCTGGATAACTCTGTACTCGTAAAGGTATAACACTAGTAATAAACGCTCGTTCGCTTATTATTTTCATGACGCGTAAACGCAAGGAATTAAACGCCCGGCGGTTTTTTGAGACCATTAACTTGGAGAGTCGTTTACATAGACGTTAATATGTTATTGTAAACTGAAATCTCCCCAACACAAAACTTGTTAAGGGTTCCCGCCCGCCAAACGTTTCGGCCGTTTTAGGAAGTGATATCAAATGCTAAGCTCTTTCGCCAAGTTAATCCCACCGAGTTCGAAGGATAAATGAAAAATTTGAAAATTGCTTACTGCGTAATTTGCAAGTATACCATTTAAAGTTTAAAGCCTTTTTCCGTGAAATAAACTTGGCGAAAGAACTTGGCGTTTGATGTCATTACTTCAAACGGCCGAAAAGCTTGGCGGGAATCTCTAACAATTTTTGGGGGGAGGAAGTGGGGGTGGGTGATATATCTCATCGTTTTGGTCCAAATTGATAAGCCACATTTTTTTTTTTTTTTTAGCAATTACGAGATGAAAAGCAGAAAATCCATTTTTCCAGTCCTTGGTTTCTTTTGCTTTAGTGTATTATAATCTTTGTCGAGAAGTACACCGAAGTATAGGTTACCACCCAAAACCAAAAATGGTAGATAAACCCGCCAAGTTTCCAAAAACGATCGGCCTTTGATGGTAGTGATATCATTCAACCAAGGAAAGGCCGCCAAGGTCAATCTTATTAGCCAAGTTAATCGCACCGACTAATAGTTCGAAAGTTAAATGAAAACTTGAAGATTGCTACTCGCTGTAGCAATCTTCAAGTTTTCATTAACGTCCAAAGTATTATTGGGTGCAATTAAGTGGCTAATAAGATTGACCTTAGCGACCTTTCCTTGGTTGAATAATATCACTACCTTCAAAGGCCGACCGTTTTTGGAAACTTGACGGGGTTTTCTACCAGTTTTGGTTTTGGGTGGATATCACAACTTTCACAGGACTGTGAACGTACACAAGGGTACACAGTGTTATCTTCATCTGTAGCTTTTTTCTAGAGGAATTTTATTTTTATAAATTTTCATATTTCTAATTTTCAAATTTATCATTGCCAATTAGCCGTTAGATTAGCAAAATTGGCACGGCTTAATTTATTGTATGACCACTCTTCACTTGCTTAAGTTGCTTCAATACCATTTTGGGACACACTGGCTAACAATCGCTGATTTCGTTCGCTTTCCTCACTCAATCAGCGCATCCCCTTCAGTTGTTTTGTTTATCCTTGCACCTACCCCTTAACTTTTCAAGATTTCATTGATATTAGTCATACGGAAACCCCCGAAGGTCGCTGTTACTAAAACAGCAGAACGCGAAGCATTTTATTTTCGAATTATTAACAAAAACCCCGTTAGCTCGTGGATGCTCGTATTGTTGCGTAACCATCATCTAACGTGCATCCTTTTATTCTTACGCAATCCACGGGAACGTTAATGTTTCCCTATTTTGTCCTTCGTTACAGTAAAGTTTTTAGTTCGTGCAGGCTCTTACAATAAATCTAAAGACCAGTGTTGATTGTTCAAGGCATTGTTGCTTGAAATCGTTGGTTGCAACTTGGAAAAGAAACGAAATTTAAATTTGCTGGTAGCGAATTTCAAAACCCTCCCACGCATTTGTCCTGACCCCTACAACTCTCAAACCAACAAAAGGACCATGCTCAGACCACCATGCATCTGTGTGCCAAAATTGAACTACGTAGGCCTTCTCAATTTTGCGCTAGCCGTGAGCAAAAAGTCTATGGGATTTAACATGGGAAATATCTTTTTAGCTAACCAGCTAGCTAGCTCTAACCAGCTAGCTAGACAGTAACATGAAAACAACGTTATTGACGCATCTTTTTCTCTTTGGTGGACACTCATCCTTTAAATGTTAGTTTTTCTTTATCTCTGACCCTTCCCCTTGCATATTCCACAATTTGAAACATTTCTATCGCATTGGGATTTATCCTCAACATGCCAAAATATGCTTTCAGTTGCTTACAGCTAAGAGACACATGTCTGCTAGTGAGCCGCCTTTCTATCATTAACAATCAATTTTTTAACAATCGGATGTCTACAATGGGATGATCTACTGTTACTTGGCGGCGACACACTAGCGTGTGTCTAGATTACCCATTTTCCGAGTACTGAGATTAAGGGGCCGAGCCATTGTTGAGCTCAGTACGAGGAAAGCGGGTAATAACCTAGTTATCACCCAGTCGCGTAACAATTGAAAAGCGCATCCACTGTCATGGTTATTGCAACACCGTTTTTGTTAGCTGAAGGGGAAAATCGGCATTAGGATAAGTTTTTTGTGCAAACATTATTGCACGAATAGTCGTATTGCCATGCTTTCTGAGCAAAAGAACGTCAGCACGATTCGTTCTTTGTTGTGCGCGTGCTGGTTGTCGAGTTCAGTACTCCAGGCCTGGGATGAAGGTATCAAGCTTCTTGCATTGTAACAAGCATTGTTGTATAGTACTTAAAGGGTTTAACGAGCGTTAACCAATTCTGGTCATCTGCCCGAAGCCCTAAGGCCCTATGTCTGCAACAGCCAGATTCCCAGGCGGTCACCCACCCAAGTATCAATCCAGCTCAATGCTGCTTAACTTCGGGGCAGCTTAATGCTGCTTAAATGCTGCTTAGTACTGAGATCGTCTAAACTGGGTGATAACTCGCATTATTTAGCAATGGGAAAAGCAACAATTCTTCATTCCTGCTGTTGTTGTCATGCACGGTGCTTGCATCTGCTTGTTCATTGCTGTAAGAAAAATCTTATCAAAAACTAAAACTGGTAAAAGGGGCCGCCAAGTTTCGTATGGTTCGGCCCTTCCAATGAGTGATATCAACACACCAAAACATTCGCCAAGTTAATCGCACCGCTTAATAGTTCGAAGGTTAAATGAAAACTAGACCATTGCTAATTTCGGTAGCAATGTTCAAGTTTTCATTTACGTTTAAAGTATTATTCGGTGCGATTAAGTTGGCGAATGTTTTGGTGTGTTGATATCACTCCTTTGAAGGGCCGAACCATTCGGAACGTGGCGGCCCCTTTTACTAGTTTTCGTTTTTGATATGATATCAGTCCTTTTTTTTTAAATTGTGTATTAGATTCAACTCCAGTACCGTGCAGATGGGTAATAAAGTGGCATGTCAATTGTAATTGTTGTGATTTGTTTTATTTCGTTAGTTTTGGTGTGTTGATATTACTCCTTTGAAGGGCTGAACCACTCTCAACTTGGTGGCCTCTTCACCAGTTTTTGTCTTTGTTTATTTTGCTTTGTTTATTTTGCTTTGTTTTTAGAGATGGTTTATTTTTCGTGAATTGGACGTGAATACAATTTCTTTGGCAACGTTGTTTAGATTCATCGTGCTACACTAGTGTGTGTCTAGGCACGCACGTCAGTATACACGTTGTCATTATCCGAACTTTGACTGTCCAATGAGAGACGATGCCGACAATACTAACAATGGTTATAACAATATTTTCGTACTTACGCGCCATCCCACGCCATCCTCGTTACACCCCTAGGCTCCAAACCATAAAAGGTTCGCAGTTCGTATCGTACTGTAGCCATTCGTCCAATTTCATAGCTGGAAGCCTTCCCGTTATCTCGGTATCGATGATAATCACCCTATGGAAATTAACATGGGGATGAGCGGACTAGAATTAGCTAGCTGGCTAGTTACACATTTTCAACGTTATTGAAGGCCAGATTTTGCATTGAAAGCAGCTTAGCTGGCATTTCTATACGAGTTAATTTTGTCAGGTGGGTCATTGCTCTTGATTTCAACACAATTTAAGCTTTTGTACCGCATTATTATTTTTCCTCAAGTACCTGAAATGTGGCAACTATGCTTCAAGATAAGACAGTGACGCTATGGCGCCGCGCCACATTGGTTTACAACCTCGACAATTGAATTGATGTGATGTTTGTTGTGATGATTGTTACCTAATTTAGCGTGACACACTAGCGTGTGTCTAGATATGTTGTTCATATGGTGTATGCGCTTTGTATCTTACTCTTAGGACTTTGGTTTATATCATGTATCTGTTTGTCTATTTGTAACAGGGCGCATGGCTTCGGGTTTTATTACTCTTCAACAAATCTGGATCTGTCGTTCATTTTTGTTTTATTGAAGCTCTGCTCTTTAATAATCCTGGCCTAGGCCAGTCCCTTGCATTCTCTGGAGGAAAAGGGCCGTGTTGTGTCTCGTGCTCATGTCGATTGTGGCGTGTCAAAGATACAGGGATTTCCGCTTGGGGTTTCTCTAGCTTAGTACTTCTCATTGTCGTGGTGCAGATAACCCAATTTAGATTCGTGCCTCCTCTGCCCTTAATATGATATCGAGATTGATTGGTAACGGTGAGTTTACCTATGCTTCGCCTAACCCCCCCCCGGCCCCCCCCCCCCCCCCAACCAGTAAAAGGCACGCTCCATGGTTAAACTATAGCTACCTACAACATTTCAGCTTTATGCACCTCATGGAAGAATTGATTTTCGTGAAATTAGCTAGCTAGTCACTACCGCGTAATTAGGCAAATATCAACGTTATTCACACGTTTTTTTTTCTACAAGAAAACGCTAAGCTGTATCACCAATAGGGATTTTTACGTTGTCAAGTGACCAAAGTCTTATGATCAAACGAAGTTCCAGCCTTTTAAACAGATGCAATTTTCTCAATTGTACATTTGATTATTTCAATTAAAAATCATCAATTTTTATCCATGCACATTTTAACAAGTGAATATTCAATCACCCCTTTTTTACGGCACACTTGACGTTTTTGTTTTTAATTTATATTTTGTCTGGGTCGGACAAACGATAATGTTTTTGCTTAATATTGGTGGGCGACGTGTCTTAATTCAAACGATTTAACAATTGAGTACAAAGTCACAACACAATGGCTCGCTCCGCAATGTATGACACATCAGGGCCCTAGTCTCGAGTTGCGCTTTTTAAATCGCATGCGGTTTTACCAAAATGCGCGCGAAAATCATGGCTCGCCCATTCTTTCGCACGTGACTTTTGATAAAACCGCATGCGATTTTTTTTTTTTTTCAAAGATTCCAAATTTATTTTATTAAAGAAAGAAAGATGCCACGAAGTGAGCAAACACTTATTAGTGGCAACATTACAATACAATCCATCAACAAAATAATATACATTTCTAGCAATTAAAAAAAAAAAACCATCAGAACCATAAACTATATTGCATAATTTGGTACTTCTCCTTTCTAGTACCTTATAGTCCTCTTTATACAGTTCTATTCAAAACTGTATGTCAGAAACGATCATTTTAGCCATTTTTCAATTTTATTTTTAAACCCTATACAACTTCTCAACTAATTAACTCTGAATCAAAAACCCCTCAATTCATTTATTTATCCCCATCAATATAATTAATCCAGTAGTTTTTCATTTTTTGCTTAAGTTCATTATATCCTTTAATTGTTTTTAATGTGTTTGGTATTTTATTGAAGTTTTTCACAGAATTATATACAGTCGTCATTTTTCCGTATTTATTAGACCATAAAGGTAGGAATAAATGGTCTTTTCTAAGTTTCGATTTCGCTTTTTTGATTTTGAAGTAAATTTGTTAATGGAAAAAAATTTCTTATTGTTATCGTATAATTGCACAGATTTTTTACATTAAGTATTTTATGTCTATCTCTGATTTCCTTCACGTTATTATTTTGAAACAATACTTTTAGTACTTTATTCTGTAATTTTTGTAATTTATTCAACATGTAATTGCTTGCATTACTGTAGATTTCGCAGGCATACAGCAAATTTGCTTCAACCCACGCTGTGTAAATTAGTTTTTTATTTCTATCGTTTATTGCCTTTCTTATTTGATATAATTTAGGCATTAGTTTTTTTATTTTTATAATAATGTTGTCTACATGATCTTCATGCTTCCATTTATTGTCAATGCAGTATCCTAAGTATTTAACCTTACTTTTTTTTATTGTCAGAGTAAATTTTTATTTTTGCCTCCTGACCTAATTTCTTTGTGCCCGTTGAAATGTCCATATTTATTGTTTTGTCCTCATTGATAAAGACCTGGTTTTTCCAACACCATTCTTGTATTTTGTCAAAATCCAGTTGCAGTGTACCCATAGTTTGTAAATAATTATCTCCGTAACAAAAAAGACAAATATCATCTGCGAACAAAATAATATTTTCGGTTAATCTTTCAATATCATTTATGTATAGTAAGAAGAGAATTGGTCCTAATATTGATCCTTGTGGCACACCATCATTATTTGGAATTTCCTTGCTTATGCCTTTATCAATTTTGGTTACACATCTTCTAATTTCAAGGTAATTTTTAATAATGTTATTTATTTTGCCTCTTAGACCCAGTTTTTTCATTTTTTCAATCAGAATATGTCTGTTTATCGAGTCAAATGCTTTTTGAATATCAATAAAAATGCAACCAAAATATTCATTCTTATTAAGTGCTATGGCAATCTTATCATTTAAAAATTTTAATGCTTCAGTTGTTCCCCTTCCCTTTTGAAATCCATATTGTTTTTTAGTAATAATGGAAAATTTATTTATAAAGCCAGAAATTTGATTAGCAAAAAACTTTTCACATATTTTATTAATTGCAGGCAAAATTGAAATTGGTCTGTAGTTATCGTACTCATTTTTTTCCCTTTCTTATAAATGGGTCTGATTTGTTGAATTTTTAGTTTGTCAGGCCAACACTCTGTTTCAATTATTTTGTCAATTAATATCTCCAAGAAGACTGCACTGTTATTTTTTGTATCAATTATGTTTTTTAATATAATTTCATCTGCACCAATTGCACCAGTATCTCTTATTTCATGCAGTATTTTTAATATAGTGTGTTTATCTGGTTTCTCAACCCACATAGTTTTATTAATTTCCTTATAATCAAAATCGGTAAAATTACTTCCCAGTTAAAAATTTTTTTTTTTTAATTTTTCAGCTTGACTTGAAAAATTTAAATTAAATTCATTTCTTATTTTGTCTAAGTTACTCTGTTTAAAGTTTTTTTTAATGGTATCATCAATACTATTATTTCTCTTACCCGTTATTTCATTTATAGTTTTCCATGTTAATTTAGGATCCTTTTTGCTTGCTTCAATCTTACTTCTAAAAAAATCTTGTTGATCCTTATAAATGCTCTCTTTAGCTAATTTTTTGTGCATTCTATAATATATATTTAGTTCCTCATTATTATAATTATTTTTTTTAATCTTGTGCCATAGTTTATTTTTTTCTCTAATATATTTCTTAGTTTTTTCCGAAATCCATTCTTTAAAGTATTTTTTTTCACTTTCCTTTCCCTTATTTGTCTTATGGCTTTTGATTGTTTTGGTATTTTTTTCATAAATATTTTTTATTTGTGCTTCAATTTCTATATATATTTCATCAGTAGTTTTCAGCTGCTTTAAATATTCCCATTTTATTTTTTCAAGGTCCTCAATTATTTTATTTTTGTCCACTATTTTTTTTATATTCATTAAATTAATCTTCTCGTCATCATTTATTTTTATCTTATTTCCGCACACCATCGCTGTCAAGTAGTGATCAGCAATTTTAGTTTGATTTACAATTCCCATACTGTGCAGTTTTTTAGTTCCAACATGGCGGCGGTTTTATCTCTACAGGCTCGCAACGTAGACAGGCGATCAAATTGTGAGTTCAGAAACGACTGGGGAAATTGTTTCGTCGGGAGGAAGTCTATCTTATTGTCGCGGATTATAAGACTGCAAATATTTACTCAAACGATGTCGGATTTACCAATCCAGGCAGCGTTGTTACCATGGCAACGACATCTCTGTCATCGCGATTAAATTCTAGCTGCGTGAATGCAAAGGCGAATCGTTGCATAAACGCGCCCTTACCGGAGAATGCGGCTCTCGAGTTGTCTTTACGCAGTAACCATGGCAGCAACGCGGGTGCAGATCTTCTTGTGCCTCGCGAAACGACGTACGACTCGTGAAAAACATGACAGCGTCGATTTATGACGACAAGAAAACAATTTTGACTGCAGTACTAGACGACGGGCTGATTCCTGAATGCCCGATTTTCGACGGTTTGTCTTCGATTCGATAACCCGGAAATGGGCGCTATGTTGGATTTTGAATTCTCGTCGCGGGCAGCTATTCAATCTACAGTTGTCTGATCATTGCCAGAAGCTGTTCTGATGTAAACTGTATTTACCAACTGCTGATTTTATTGACAAGTATTATTGAAAAAAAAAATATGATTTAATAAAGTGCGTTGTGGATGAACGAAGCACACAATCGAAAACAAAAGGCTATCCTTCGAGAATACAAGATAAACAGATGTCAGAAAGACATTTTTTTTTTGAGTTGACGTGTTCCCGCCGTAGCCACGGCTCCAGAAGGAGAGCGGGACAATTTTGCTAGGTAATTCAGTCGGAAGTTCGTAGGATCGTTTGCATGCCTAAACAAGACACGAGCACGAGGCATGAAAAGAGTCCGTCTCTTCCCGAAAATGTCACGAGTGGCAGAGGTCAGCAATCGAACCCGGGACCTCGAGCGTGTGAGACAGTCGTGGTAAGTGGTCACCGTGCCCTACAGAAAATTCACTGGCACTGGAACCTAGGTTTATTATCTACCCTGGCACTCTACCAACTCCATTACCGGGGCGGACCCCTGCCAACAACGCGCCAGCCAAGCTGAGAAGCTGTTTAACCGGTCCCAGTAGTTAGCGAGTAAGCCGGAAACGGAAGGTTCGGGGTTCGGATCTCATTCGGGGCAGTTGGCAACAAATCAACAAAAAAAATATCGGCCAAGTTTTAGGCCTAAGAAATGCCCTCTTACAGCAATGGCTTGACAAACTGCGCTAATGTTTTTACCTCCGCATACGTCCAGTGACCCTTGCAGCTAGCGAGTGCCCCTTGCAGCTAGCAAAACGACTTGCACCAGAGTAACTCCGCAGTAAATACGACGTTATTGTCATTGCTCTGTTAGGCCTACATTCCTACAGTTACAACTACGAAGGAAAAAATATTAAAAGAACGTATTTAAATTATGAAAGTCTGACTATTTTTACAAAAAAAAATCATGATTTTTTTTTCTAGCCCTGGTGTAGGCCATTAGGGAGGTACACGGACACATAGGCACTGTATAATACGGCACTGGACACATAGGCACCCCAAATTAGGTAGTGGACAAAATAAGCGGTCGGACAAAAATTTTTAAAATTATTTTCAACTGGAATAAATTGCCCTCAAATTGGGGGTTTGGGGGAGAAAATAAAGTTTGCCGTAAAATGTTCGCAGCGTTCAAAACTGCTGAAGATTTGTTGGCGTATCTATTTCACTAGCATGTTTGATGTTATGTGATAGCCGCATCGAGCGCGGTAGCGCCAGCGAGGCAGCTTAATTTGGAACATTAATTCACCACAAACGGTCCCGCACGAATAAGTGTCCCAGATTTAAAACAAACGATACATAATTTGAGGGCAATCCATCCCAATTGAAAAATAAAAATAAATAAATAAAAACTTGGTGCCTATTTGTCCGGGTGCCTACTTGTCCGAGTGCCGAAATTGGAGTGCCGATGCGTCCGGTACCTGTGCCCTACATCCCCTTAGGAACCGGAGGCCACTCGGGCTTTTCCGACTCCCGATCCTAACAGTCCGGTTCTGAGCTCGTTGCAGGACCCTGACAAATAGGTGATTCTTGCACAGGTGCAGATAATATGGCTACTCAGGTGAGATTTGTACAAGAAAATAACTATTTTTCTCTCAGGTTTCCCTAAGTTGTTATTTCCTGTCAACGCACGTTCAAATCAGTCGGCATCTTTCCTCTCGCTCGTTGACGGCTGGATGAGTGGGATGGATAAACGCCAAGAAAAATTAGAACAAGAATCAAGAGCGGTTGAAGCGGCCCTTTTTTTTTT